>VMDO01027230.1:0-25682 GCA_007922755.1 Pedetes capensis
AAAAAAAAAAAAAAAAAAAAAAAAAAAAAAAAAAAAAAAAAAAAAAAAAAAAAAAAAAAAAAAAAAAAAAAAAAAAAATCTTAGAGAAGAAAGCAAAGTTGGAGGCATCACACTTTCTAATTTAAAACTATATTACAAAACTACAGTAATAAAAAGAGTATGGTACTGTCATAAAAACAGACACACAGACCAATGAAATAGAATAGAGCTCAGAAATACATCTAAAATATATATAGTCAACCATTTTTTAAACAAGAGCATCGAGAAAACACAATGGGAAAAAGATAGGCTCTTTAATAAATGATGCAGGGAAAACTGGATTTCCCCATTCAAAGGAATGAAATTGGACCCTCATACCTACACAAAAATCAACTCAAAATGGACAGAACCCTAACCTTAAGACCTTAAAGTACAAAAATTCTAGAAGATAACATAAGAAATATCTCAACATTGGCCTTGACAATTTTTTTTAATATCCCACCAAAAATTCATGTTACAAAAACAAATTTGAATAAACAGGGCTACATCAAATTAAAAAGCTCTGCAGCAAAGAAAACAATCAACAACATGAAAAGGCAATCTATAGGTTGGGAAAAAATATCTGGTAAGACATTAATAATATTTATAGACATTTATAAATAACTCCTACAACTCAATAGCAGAAAAACAATCAGGTTAAAAAATGGGCAAAGGAGCAGGGCCTGGTGATGCCTGCCTCTCATGCCAGTGACTTGGGAGGCTGAGGCAGGAGGATTGTGAATTTGAAGCCAGAGGCAGCCTGTGCAACTTAGTGAGACCCTGATTCAAAATAACCCAGGTCCTGCGAGTGCAGAGCAGTACTCTACCAACAGAGCTAAACCCCAGCCCATTTTTCTTTAGTGACTAGGAAATTGTTTCTGAAATCAGAGATATTGTGAATTTCAAAAATCATCCAGTTGTAAACTTGGGCATTGCAATTAAGCCAACGGATTAGTTTCTAGGTATTCTGTCCCTCCACCCCCACTGCCTCCTTCTGTGACAGGATCTTGTTATGTAAGCCCAAGCTGGCCTCACAGTTCTCCTGTCTCTGACTCTGGGCACTAGGATTATAGGCATGTGCTACCACACCTGGCTTTAGGTACTCTGTCTTCTTAACTTTGATCAATACTTTCATAAGGAAATGATACCATTATGGATATATCTCTTGTCTTTTCTCCAGTTTTTGCATACAAGTATTTACATATCTATTACTTATCATTTAGATAGTAGTATCTATTAAAAATCTAGGGACACGAAGCAACCTTGAAATTCATGCGTTACAAATGGTTCTACTGACCGTTAATACATTCCTAGTTGATACCATTCTTCACTCTGTTTAGATGCTTGTTAATGTCCATGTAAAGAAAACAAAATGGAGGTGAGCTGCCCTTAAAATATAGTAAAATGGAGTTGGGTGTGGTGATACACAGATGTGATCCCAGCACTCGGGAGGCTGAGGCAGGAGGATCTCAAGCTTGAGGCCAGCCTAGGCTATGTCGCAAGTTCCAGGCCAGCCAGGACTACACAGTGAGATCCTGCCTCAAAAGCCAAAAACCAAAGAGAAAAAAGTAAAATAAGTTCAGCAGCCAGGGTCCAATGGAGAACCACCTGGAGAAAGTTTGGGTTCACTGCTGCTTCCAAACTGAACTCACATCCACTGGCAGAGTCAGACTATCACAAGTATCCTGTGTCACACTATGTCGCAGCATATTTTGTTATTGTTGTTGTTAGGTGCTGTCAAGTTAGGTCCTAGTGATAGGGGCCCTATGTACTACAGAAGGAAACACTCCCCGATATTGTGCCATGCATGCCTGCCACTATGTAAGCCCTTCTCTGCTGTTCACAGGGTTTTCAATGGCTGATTGTTTCGGGAGTGGATTGCAAGGTCCGTCTCCCAGGCCTGCAGCTCCTGGTGTTCCCAGACGGTCTCCTATCCAAGTACTACCCAGGCCGATCCTGTTTTGCTTTGGTGATCAAACAGGATCGGGCGCCAGGGTTGTATGGCTGCAGACACAGGGTATTTTAGAGGGCAAAATATAAGGTCACAAGTTCAGAGAAATAGCCCTTAATTGTTCCTTACGGAGCTGGAGGAAAACTATGAAAACTAGAAGAATACCCTCTCTTATGCTTTCACTCATTAATATATGACAGTTAAAATCAGATTTCATTTTGTTTCATGACCCAGCAGTGTGGGTGTGAATAGGAATAAAAGTCCCAGCGCAACCGAGAAGTTTTTTTTTTTTTTTTTTTAAATTATATTGCAAATCTGGGGTGATTTTTAATGGATAACTGTTTAAAAAGAACCTTAAAAAATGGCAACTTGTGCATGTCCACAGGGGGACAAATGACATGGCCCTGAATGCGACGAACATGCATCTCGCTTATTTCAGGTTTACGACGTGGCTGTTACGGGGTGCAAGCAGACGGCCATACGGTTCCTGTGTGCACCTAACGGCCCTCGTAGTTGCTTTATTGTAGGGCAAACGCGGTTCAGATCTATTGTGTAACAAAAATCCGCAGCACAATACAGTTTTATTAACTTTGGTCTTCATATTGCACGTTAGATGTCAAACCCTTCTTGACCACTGCTTCCAATGCTTTGTGTGATGAAAAAAACCCCTGCGTGCCTTTTCTCTAAATGAAGTCCTCCTTAATTTAACCCCACGGGCATTTTGAGGAAAATTTAATAAACAAATGCTTTCTTGGCCAGAAGCCTTTCTGTGCTATGCAAACAATGGAGAGACTCATGAAGGACGCAGGCAGCGGCGGGCCCAGGTCCCTTCCCTGGAATCCTGTCCACCACAGAACTCCTGGGAAGTCAATGGGAGGAAATGAATGTGCCACCCAGGGCACAGAAAATGGAAATGCGCTGAATTAATATTTTGGGTCATAAAAAGTCAATCAAAGAGAATTCTTTCAATGCGGTGCCAAGTGGAGTTTGGTTATATAATTTGTCTATAAACCTTAATTTTTCCTTCTGAAGGGAAATTTTGGTTTTTCTCAGAAAGAATAATGGTACTGCTTAACACCCCCAGAACACAATGTGAATGCATTTACTAATAATTCTTAATTTTTTTTTTCTGATTATAAAACAAATACATTCTCGGTGTAAAAAAAATGTGGAAAATACTAAAACAAAAATAAAAACAAAACCTCCAAAAGAAACAAAAGTCGCAATAGTCCCCCTGCACTCCTTGTTCTGAGATAAAAGCCAATGACATTTTCGTATATTCTAAGTCTACATTGGGGGCTGGCATTTAGCTCAGTTGGTAGAGCGCTGCGCTGCAGTCTCTGAGGTCCCAAGTTCAATTCCCAGCACCGCAAAAATGGGAAAGGACCTGGCAATCCACTCCCAAGGCAATCCCGAAATAGTCAGCCATTGAAAACCCTATGAGGGTCACTGTGAGTCAGATACCGACCCGACGGCACCTAACAACAACAACAACAACAAGTTTACATTACATCAAAGCCAAGAAAGGGCACCTACAATCATTGAAACTTTGTGTTTTATCTGAAGGACAAGCATGGGCAACTTCTTTTTCTTTCTTTCTTTTCCTTTTTTCCTTTAGATGGAGTTTTGCCCGGTAGCTCAAGATGGCCTCCAGCTCATGACGGAGCCCACGCTGGCCTGCGAACTTGTGATCGTCCGCCTCAGCCTGCCAGGTGCTGTGATTATAAGCATCCTCACACCCAGGTTGGACATAAACACCCTTCAAGTAACACGATTGATTTTGTAAAAACAATACCACAATGATGTAAGGAGAAGCTGCCATTGCACTCTTGAAAATCTTGGACAGGAAACGCTCTGCTGCTGTTTCCTCTGCTGACAACGTCTTAGACTCTTGCTTGGAATGGCCTTCAGAATCGGTTCATGAACGTCAGTGTGAAACAACACCTGTGCTCTGAAGTTAATGCGAACATACTTTTCACTCTGAGACACACAGGAGTAACTATGACCCATGGACACAAACCCACGTGACCTCGAATGGCATGCTCTGACCCACAGTGCGGTCCACTGCAGACGAGGTCACCTGAGCTTTCACGGCCACAGAACAGGAGACAGTAGGAAGGTCATGGGGCAGGTGGGCTTCAGAAAAGTGGGGAGATCTACAGGATCCAGACATCGTCTTTCCAAGAGGGGACGAGGGACTTTGGCAGGCTTCAGGTCTTACCTTGACCACATTCTTAGCTTTAGGGTTGGTGGAGGCTGGAGGTCTGCAGGTTTAGCACACAGTACAAGAGTTTGGGGGCTGGGATTTAGCTCAGTTAGTAGAGTGCTGTGCTGCAGTCTCTGAGGTCCCGGGTTCAATTCCCAGCACCGCAAAAATGGGAGAAGGACGTGGCAATCCACTCCCAAGGTAATCCCGAAAACAGTCAGCCATTGAAAACCCTGTGAGGGTCACTGTGAGTCGGACACGACTCAACGGCACCTAACAACAACAACAACAAGAATTTTACTTAGTAGTCACGAAGACTAATAGTAAGTGGCTGTTAAAAGAGACTGATAAAGAAGCCAGGATAACTTTGGCTTTTTATCTGCCGTCTTCCACGTCTCCACAACTATGACAGTCCACTCGGCAGAGGCCTGCAGTCTCTTGAAAATGGATGTGGCTTCTTCAGGGAACTTCAATTCGAGCAAGCCAAAAGACAAAATCCTCCTGTAAATTTGACAACCCGGAAGCTTTTTTACCTTTTTCTTTTCAATTGTCTCTCCTCTGGGCCGCCTCCCTCCACAGATCTCAGTGATTATACGCGTCCATCCACATAACCAGGATGACCTCGCCACCCCAGAGTCCCTCGATGCTTCTTTAAAAACTCCTCCTCTCCTGCTGCTGCTGGTCCTCCCCCTGTTTGCTTGATTGTTCTGTGTTTTTAGTCACTTTTATCTGGAGAAGTCGGACAGAGCTACTTGCAGACCAGCTGTGGGAAACAAATGCCTTTGAGTAAATTACTGAGGTCTGTGTAGGTGCAGGTAAGGGAGGTTCAGCCTCAGACGCTGATGTGATGTGATGCCTTGCGTAAATATCCCGAAATTGTGTATTTGTCACTGGCTCCAAATTGTGCGATATTTCTTTTCCCCTTCTGTGTGCGGAGGCGCAGCTCAGCAGTGACAACACAGATAAATGGAAAATTCGGTTCTCTGTGACCTGGTGACAGAGACAGGTGTTTCCCGTGGTGCTCAGTCTGTCACTTCAAGCACGGAGGTTACAAGGTTTCCTGACAAGACCGAGTGTGCAGGAAGTGTGCTGGCAGGTTCAGTTAACGGCCATGGCAGGTTGTGCAGGCGGTGCATAGGGGGGCTGTGGGGCGTCTCTCCTCAGTCCTGCTATGTACTTGGGACCCCTGGGAGGGTGGAGGGAGGGAGCTGTAAGCTCTAGCATCTCCTAGTAATTTGGGAGATGGGACTGACGGGTGAGGCGGAAGTGCACTCTGTAGCAAGGGCCCAGGAGCGCAGTCAGCTCTGGTGCTTCTGACCACTGATGGCTTAAGGATTGGCCATTCTGGCTCTTTCCTTACTTCTCTGGTTCTATCGAGTTTGACTCCATGGACCAAGAATTCTCTACTAATTTTCTTGTTGTTGTTGTTGTTAGGTGCCCTCTAGTCGGTATCCGACTCATGGAGACCTTATGTACAACAGGCGAAACACTATTGTCAGTGCTTCTCTGCTGTTCATAGGGTTTTCAATGGCAGATTGAATTTTGGGAGTGGGTTGCAGGGTCCATCTCCCAGGAAACCATCTCCAATTATATAAACAGAGTTGTTGTTGTTAGGTGCCATCGGGTTGGTATCCGACTCATAGTGACCCTACGTACAACAGGTGCTTCTCTGCTGTTCATAGGGTTTTCAATGGCGGATTGTCTTTTGGGAGTGGGTTGCCAGGTCCTTCTCCCAAGCCTACAGCACTTGGTGTTCCCAGGTGGTCTCCCATCCAAGTACTAACCAGGCCAGACCCTGCTTAGCTTCTGAGATTTGACAGGATCGGATACCACAGGGCTACGGCTGCAGGCTTGATTTTCTTGAGTTTTAACTAATTATCCCTGTCCCTGCCCCCAGGACAGTGCTGCTACCTCATATCCTCTTCTGGGTTCAGCTTGGTGTGGCCACGGAAGGAGCGATGGCTTCAAAGGACAGACGAAGGCTGTGATGCCCACTCTGTCACTCACTCACCCTCCTGTGGGCAGGAAGCAACCACTTTCCTCGGCAGAGGGATCACCGGGCTGGCCCCATGGGAATGACTACAGAGAGGTTTGCATTTCGGACATAGCCTGACGTCAGCCTCAGCCTCCCCAGGACCCACCACCA
Organism: Pedetes capensis; assembly: GCA_007922755.1. Classification (NCBI taxonomy): domain Eukaryota; kingdom Metazoa; phylum Chordata; class Mammalia; order Rodentia; family Pedetidae; genus Pedetes; species Pedetes capensis. Next base: position 6,322 of record VMDO01027230.1, read on the forward strand.
CCTGTACCCTGGGGAGGTTTTGGGGACCCCCGTGTGGACCCACACCTCATCCACACTCTCTATAATTCCTGAGAGAGAGCAATGCTCTTTGGCAAGTTGGTGAAGTATGGCTTGGAGAATAACACGGATCCAGACGATGAGGCTTAAGGGGCGCTTGGTCCTGTCCTGCCTGACCTCGTGGGCAGCCACCTGTGCTGGGCATGTTCTACACTGGGCCTATCCAACCGTGGCCCATGGCCACATGTGGCCCAGGACAGCTGGTAATGTGGACCCACCACATCTTTAACATCCTCGGGTTTTAGTGTTCGTCGCAGTTCCAATTTTGAGGTTCCAAACAACACCTGCTGCTTCTTTGCAGCGTAGTGGGACAGCGCCATAGGACCACATTCTAACCTTCCAATAAGCACTGAAAAAGGAGGCAGCTGGCAATGGGGCTGGGGAGCCATGGGCGGTTATAGAGAGCAGGACCTGCCTGATAGAAAACAGCCAGGTTTCCAGTTCAAGTGGCAGTCTTTATTTTCTATTGGTTATTGACTGTTTCTGGGTAGAAAGTGAGTAGTAACATTGTTCCATGGGGATTGGGCAGGGAAATACCCACCGGTGCTAACTTAGGAGGCAATCAGAGACCTAGCAGAGCCACCCACCCACCAAAAACCCAGCAGGGTTTAAAAGGCTCAATCAGGGGTGTTGTTGGCAAAGTCCCAGTGCCATCCCCTGTGGGGCTGTCAGCGCAGCGGGTCACCGCACCTCACAGGCACACTGGCCGCTCCTGGCCCCGGGCCTTGGAGGCTCTGTCCTCCCTTGTACTCTCGCCTTTTCTCACCACCATCACTTTTCTCTGTTCTAAAGACGCTCTCACCTCACACGGCTTCCGTGGCTTCTCAGACTCCACTCTTTGTTCCCTTGAGCCAAAAACCAGCACCGAGGACACGACACACCCGGTTCCCTCTCTAGGACACCATGTGCCCAAAGCGGAGTTCTGCCCTCGCGCCTGGGGACGCGCTGTCCTGCAGGGGCTGGACTCTGGCCATGCTTGCGTCCATCTAGGAGACCACATAGCCCTGGGGCCACCTGGTGCTCACACCCAGTGGGTCCATACAGCACAGCCACCTGACAACCTGGTAAGATCTACAGCAGGGACGCTGCCCTTTATGTGGCTGTGAGGAGGCCACACTTGGACTTGAGCAGACATCGATAGGATCCCGGAGTATAGAACGGAGAGATCCACGCTAGTCTCGCAGACCCATTTTCAGGGCTAAATGAGACTCCACGGCAGAGATTCCAGAACACCGATTAAGCGTACAAATTTAAATCTCGCTTATCCTTCCAATCAGTGCTTTCCTTTTCCATCCATGGGGAACTCGATCGAAAGTTTGTTTTTTGCATGTGTATGTGTCTATGGCTTCTCTTTGGAACTGGCTTGCCAGTTCCTTGAAGATGGTCTGTCACCTTCCGTAATGTCCCCATTCCCTCACATACGCGTCAGCACTTGGTCCCTGGCTGTCCGTTGATTTCCTTTGTTGATTCTCGCCATTGCTGTCAGAAACAGCCGGCTCTTATAACTCACAGCCACCGCTTCTCTGACTGCCGTGGCCTCTGGGGAGGTGGCGATCAGCTGCAGCCTTTCTGGGTGACTCAATCCTATGGTGTCATCATTTCCATTAGTGACCATTCCTCATGACACACAGAGAGGGACGGAAGGGAGTTTCACCCAAGAAAACATAAAAGTAGAGATAATGCAATCAATCAAGACATCTGCCAATACCACAAAGGAGAGGTGGTGATTCTTAGAAAGACAGATGTTCAGTTTGTCACAGTTTTTTCCAATTACTCCATCAGCCTCATAGGTTATTCCTTCCAGACACTATTTTCTCAGGGACCAGGGAAGGTGATGGGATGTTCTTGGTGAGCCATCCCTGCAGTGCATGTTACAATAATATCACTACTATGTGTTTGTCTCCTGGAATGTCCCTTTGAAATCATGATGCCATTAGCCAAGAATTTGCTAGTAATACAAAAATGTCACGCGTGGGGTAGGTCATCTTGTTTAAATTAGCAACACCCTGGAAAAACTAAATTACTTTAGGAACACAATTATTGCCAAGCACGAGTATTCCTGTTTAATTTACACTAAACTCGTTCAAAAGATGGGTTATAAAATTTCTTTATTAAACAAACCAAAAGTCATCTCTCAAGTTAAAGCTGGAAAGAATACTAGCACTCACGTGCTTTACCAAGGCAAAGTCTTAATTGTTTTCTTTTTCTCAGGATTCCTTAAGATGCAAAGAGAAAATTCGGTCTTGCAGTCACAAGTCACCCTCCAGAGAAGACATTTCACTCAATTACTTTTCATTTTGCTCCCTCGAACTCTTTAAATATTTTATCCACACAATACCAACACCTTCTGCTTCCCTTTGATGCTTTCTAAGGATAATGGTGTTTGTTTTTTCTGTCTAAAGTATTAGTTTGTGATTCCTTTCACCATAATTGTGCTTTCCACATTGTTTTACAATGTTTTGTTTTCCCCCTCCTTCTAATGAAGAGGAGTGACCATATCTTATTTTTACTTTGTATTTTCAGCAGCTAGAATAAACTTAGCTGCTTTTCACTTGAAGTTTCCTTTATAAGCTAGAGTGAAAGGAAGTAAAACCAACTTTCCTCAGTGCTGAATGGAGGCAAGAGGCTCAGAACTGCCAGACTTGGGGCAGGCTACCGTTAAGGATGGGGCTGGGATTTAGCTCAGTTGGTAGAGCATTGTGTTGCAGTCTCTGAGGTCCCGGGCTTGATTCCCAGCACCACAAAAATGGGAGAAGGACCTGGCAATCCACTCCATAGGCAATCCACTCCATAGGCAATCCCGAAACAGTGAGCCGTTGGAAACCCTCTGAGGGTCGCTATGAGTCGGACTTGACTCGGCAGCACCTAACAACAACAACAACAACCGTTAAGGATGTAGAAGGAGGAGTGATAAAAATCCAAAGCAGGACTTGAAAAATGTCTTCTTTCCACCCCATTGCCAAGCGCCCAGAGAACTCATGGGAAAAGAATCCAAAAGGACCAGAGCTCTGTAGGCTTGCGGTGAGGATGGGATGTAGGAAGCCTTTGGATATTGTGCCCGTCCAACATCCCTAGTCCTCAGAACTTAGCACCCTCACACACTACCTGCTCCCTGTCAGCCATGTTAGACTGGGCCACTGCGGACTTGGAGAGGCAGGTGAGAGGAGGGAAGGGAGGGGCATGTCCAGGAGGCTGACGTTGGACTTGGGAAACAGAGTCAGCCTCTGCAGTGACTGGAAGTGAGGGGGTGACCGCAGGGAGCTCGAGGGCAGCCATCCTCTGCACCCTGAGAGGCAGAGGAAGCAGGAGTCATGGCGGGGGGGAGAGAGTTTGTGAAGACTGAAGAGATAAGACCACAAGAGAGTAAGGGGGAGGTGAACATGACAATGTTCAGTGATACCCATGTAAAGAAATGTCACAACAAAACACATTATGTTGTACACTAAGAATTACCAACAAAAGTAATTTAAAAATTAAAAACTACAAAAGTCATATTTTCAAGCTGGGCAAGTTGGCATACTTGTAATCCCAGCACTCTGGAAACTGAGGCAGGAAAAAAGCCTGCCTGGGCTACATTGCAAGATCTTGTCTCAAAAAAAAAAAAAAAAAAAAAATCAATTTTTCCTTTTTATTTTCACATAAGACTGATGTAAATGAAATCAACCAGTTGTTTCTTTAAAACAGATGTGCACAAGAAAAAGATGGAGTTGTGGTTGTTTCTGCAATGACAACGTCTCTTTTTTGGGTTGGGGTATCTTAACTTGGAGGCTTGACTAAGAAGAAGTGGAGGCATTCAGTGACCTACAATGACCTCTGCAGAACTGATGTGTTGAAACCTAATGCGTTTTGTAGCCATTCAGCATACATGCCATCTCCTCACTTCCGGTTTTTATAACCATGTTCCGTGTTCTCTCCCATGGGTATTTTGTAGAGTACTGAGTGTCTTGGACACCACATGAGTTCTTTGAGTTTGTTACGTGCTTGTTCATTCTCCTCAGAGGCTGGGGTCAAGTGTCAGTACTCCAAGGTCCCCTTTTATCTGTGAGGAGTTCAGGCTTAGGAAGATGATGAAGTGGAGATCAACTTGGAACCTTATCCAAACCCCATCCATGTCCTCAGAATGGCAGACATCACTGACAGTCCTTAGCTAGACTGAATCCCACGTTGATTTAGCTCAGTTGGTAGAGCGTTGCGCTGCAGTCTCTGAGGTTCCGAGTTCAATTCCCAGCACCACAAAAATGGGAGAAAGGCCTGGCAATCCACTCCCAAGGCAATTCTGAAACAGTCAGCCATTGAAAACCCTATGAGGGTCGCTATGAGTTGGATACGACTCGATGGCACCTAACAACAACAACAACATGTACTAAATAAGGGGAGGTGATGGTTACTTTTCACTATGAGTAAATGCAAATAATCAGATCGTAGGAATTAAGATTGGGATGATTGACTCAAGTGATGATGATGGTGATGGTGTTGTTGTTGTTGAGTTTTTGGTTTTAATTATCATCTGGAAGAAAAAGTGAATCATGAGACCCTCGAGTTTGCAGATGACAGAAAATTCTTACAGATAAGAAGTGTCAAGTTGGGACGTCATAACCTACAGGGCTCTAAGTTTAGCGGGTAATTGTGCCAGTCACCTTGTGCATTGTTGTGGCAAAATACATGACAGAACCAAACCATGGGAAGAAAGATTGATTGGGGCTCACGGTGAGAGGACTTCAGGCCACAGGGGCAGGGCAGGCATGGGGGTGGGGCAGGCAGCAAGGCTGATGGCGGAGAACCTCACATCATGACAGATCAGGAGCAGAGAGCGACTGGAACCTCGGGTCCATGTAAAACCTCCAAAGGCCTGTCCCCCAGTGACGTAGTTCTGTGAAGCTAAGACTCATCTCTGCAAGCTGGACCTCACCTTCCAAAGTCCTACAACCTTTCAGGACAGCGCCATCAGACGGGACCAAACGTTCAAACATATGATTTTCAAGGGACATTTTAGAGTCAAACTTAACAGTAATACATTTGGGAAAAAAAATTACCTTTCTCAATTCTAAATATCTGAGCTCTCATTTACGACACAGGAGGGAGAGCTATAAATGTTTTGTTCTAAGTAGAAATTGTCCCTCTTCTAAACTGGGGTTCCAATGTGCTCCTCTCGCTGATGTTACCAGCTAATAACGTGGGCACTCTTTCTGCCAGGTGGGCTGTCAGCACCTTAAACGTGATCCCATCTCTTGCATGAAGCAATCCAGTGAATCAGGTACAATCACTAACTGCATTTTATTCAGAGAGGTCAATTAACTCATTTGAGTTCCCACTGCCTGTTTGTATCAGAGGACACAAAAAAGCTGACTGAATTAAATGACATACATCAAATCATTGCTTGGTGAATTTAAAACTACCTAGGCATACCAGGTGCCGCAGGCTAGGGAGAAGGACCTGGCAATCCACTCCCAAAACAATCCACCATTGAAAACCTTATGAACAGCAGAGAAGCACTGACATAGTGCCAGGCATGGCACAGTATCACAGAATGTTTTATTCTGTTGTACATAGGGCCACTATGAGTCAAACTCAATTCACAGTACCCAGCAACAACATCTAGTAGACATTGGCTAGATATTTGGAATATGTCAATGAATAAAGATACTTTCCCTTATGTTGTTTACATTTTTTGGTAAGACAGAGTGAAAACAAATACTGGATATGTTAAAATTAATAAATTATATGGGATGTTGAAAGGAATAAGTACTATTCTAGGCAAGCTAAAAGACATTTATTTATTTATTTATTTCAGTTCTGGGGATTAATTCCAGTTCCTCAGGCAAGCTAGGCAAGTACTGTGCCAGTGAGCTGTACTCTTAGTCCTGGATAAGTTCTGTGGAAAAAGAAGAAAGCAAATAGCTCCCTGTAAGAGTGTGCAGAGTAGAGAATATGAGTTGTTGTTGTTGTTAGGTACCCTTGAGTCAGGTCTGACTCATAGCGACCCTCATGGAGTTTTCAACAGCTGATTGTTTGGGGACTGCCTTGGAAGTGGATTGACATATCCTCCTCCTGTTTTTGTGGTGCTGGGAATTGAACCAGGACCTCAGAGATTGCAGAGCGGTGCTCTACCAACTGAGCTAAATCCCAGCACAGAGAATATGAGTTGTGTTGTTGATGTTAGGTGCTGTCGAGTCATGTCTGACTCATAGCGACCCTTAGTTTTCAATGGCTGATTGTTTCGGGATTGCCTCGGGAGTGGGTTGCCATGTCCTTCTCCTATTTTTGTGGTGCTGGAAATCGAACTCGGGACCTCAGAGACTGCAGAGCAGCGCTCTACCAACTGAGCTAAATCCCAGCTCATAGAGTATGAGTTGTTGTTGTTGTTGTTGTTCGTTGCCATCGAGTCGGTATCCGACTCATAGCGACCCTCATAGGGTTTTCAATGGCTGACTGTTTCGGGATTGCCAGGCCCTTTCTCCCATTTTTGGGGTGCTGGGAATTGAACTCGGGACCTCAGAGACTGCAGCGCAGCGCTCTACCAACTGAGCTAAATCCAAGCCCCAGAGTATGAGTTGTTGTTGTTGTTGTTGTTAGGTGCCGTCCAGTCGGTATCCGACTCATAGCGACCCTCTGTACAACAGGGGAAACACTATTGTCAGTGCTTCTCTGCTGTTCATAGGGTTTTCAATGGCAGATTGATTTTTGGGAGTAGATTCTTAAACAGGATGGCCAGAGTAAGTCTCAAGGAAGGAATATTACAGCAAAGATTTCAAGTGCTGAGACAACAGCATGCCTGGTGTGTCCAAGGGAAAATGGAGGCATCGGTGGGGCTGAGCTGGAAAGAAGCCAGAGATGGAGTGGGTGGGGGCTGATAGGGATTAACTGAGGTCATTGCAACACTTTCCTGTCACACTTGGCGTGAAACGTAGACGTCACTGCAGAACCAGTCACTGGGCTTTTCTGCCTCAGCCATTGTTTTCTATATTCTGGTGAGAGAAACACAGGGAGAAGACCAGGGTGGAAGAGGGATTGGACACAGAGCCCTGGGAATCCTCCCTCCTATCTTCATCCACACCTACAGTGGAGGTTTCCACCTTAAAGACATTTTTCAATCACAGTTTCAATAATTGGAAGCTCATTTGGGTTTATTAAATCATCTTGCTATGCAAATAATGCCTTGAGACTGTCATTTCTATGTCTTTTTGAGAATCTCTTCCCTTATCAGGGCTGGGATTTAGCTCAGTGGGTAGAGCACTGCACTGCAGTCTCTGAGGCCCCGAGTTCAATTCCCAGCACCGCAAAAATGGGAGAAGGGCCTGGCAGTCCACTCCCAAGGCAATCCCGAAGCACTCAGCCATTGAAAACCCTATGAGGTTCGCTATGAGTCGGATACCGACTCGACGGCACCTAACAACAACAACAACAACTTCCCTTACCAAAGAAGATTAATTTCCTTCCAACCCCTAGTTGAGATGTCCTTCCCCCATTCTTCCCTGACAGTGACTGATACAGAAATCGTACTGCACGTCACCATCTTTGAAGGACAATATTCTGTTAGTTCTCTGGAAATAAAAGTGTTTATAATTAAGTGAACACTAAATATTCCTAGGGTGAGGGTTTAGCTCAGTTGGTAGAGCACTGCTCTGCAGTCTCTGAGGTCCCGAGTTCAATTCCCAGCACCACAAAAATGGGAGAAGGACCTGGCAGTCCACTCCCAAGGCAATCCCAAAACAATCTGCCATTGAAAACCCTATGAGGGTCACTATGAGTCAGGCACAGCTCGATAGCACCTAACAACAACACTAAATATTCCTAGGGTGAGGGTTTAGCTCAATTGGCAGAGTGGTGTTCTGAGTTCTCTGAAGCCCTGGGGCTCAATCCCCAGCACCACAAAAATGGGAGAAAAATATGACAGCCCATTCCCCAAACAAGCAGCTACTGAAAACCCTATGAATAGCCCAGAAACTGGGGTTTAGCTCAGTTGGTAGAGTGTTGCTCTGCACTTTTTGAGGCCTTGGGTTCGATCCCCTACACCACAAAAATGAGAGAAGGACATGGAAACCCACTCCCGAAACAATCCTGAAAACAATCCGCCATTGAAAACCTATGAAAAGCAGAGAAGCACTGACAATAGTGCTGGGTGGGGCACAGTGCCAAGGAGTGTTCTCCTTTTGTTGTATGCAGGGTTGCTATGAGTCAAACACTAACTCAAGGGCACCTAACAACAACAAATAATCAATCTTAAAGAAGTTATGTCAGGCCGGGCACAGTGGCGCATGCCAATAATCCCAGTGGGAGGCAGAGGCAGGAAGATCCAAAGTTTGAGACCAGAGGCAGTCGGCATAACTTAGGGAGACCGTCTCAAAAAGTAAAAAAATGGCCTGTGGGTGCAGCTCAGTGGCCCAGCACTTGCAGAGCATGCAGGCTCGAGGCCCTGGGTTCAACCCCCAGTACCGCAAAAAAAAAAAAAAAAAAAAAAAGTTATGTCAGTAATACTATTTTACAGTTGAGCTTATAATAAGCCTAAAAGGGTGATATAAGATTTTTTCTGGAGCCAATAAAAGGTTGCTATTCAATGAACAGTTACTAAATCACCTATGTGAATTCAGACACTCCTCTCCCTCGTGGGGAATGGGCCACACTTCTCCAGGGATCTCTTGCATGTCTACAGGTCTAGTGAGCCGAGGCGCTGGTTACCTTCAGTTTGGAGTACCTTGTCAAGCATGCAGCTCTTGGGTTGAACAGGCTGGGGAGATGGGGTCCTCCCGTAGCACAGGGCGGGCTCCTCCCTGGGGAGATGGTATCTCGCCCTCCGGTGAGGCCACCCACTGTGGGCCAGTGTCCCTGAGCTCTGAGAACTGGGGTCTCGGGAACCAGAATAAACGCTGACATTCCCGGTATTGCTATTGGCCTGGGTAACAAGCTGTCCTTTGTCTCTGGTCCAGGCGCGCCATACCTCTGCCAGCACCTACAGCAGGTTGCCTCGTTAGCTCGCAAGCAGGGCAAAGCTCAGCCCCTCGTCCTTCTTGGCATGGATTTCCTACGAAAACAGCAACATCACCAACAACGTCAACCGTGCTTCATTTCAGAAATACCCCCACGTGCTTCGTTTATTGTGTTCCTACGAGAAAGGAATTTCCACCCATTAGGCTGGCAGTTTATTCCCCAGACCATGCTCTGCCTCATACCAGATGTATTAGTTGCAACTTTTGGACGCAAGCGGAGAAAGTGATTTAATTGAAGAAAGCCCTTTTCACTCCTATACATGGGAGAGACCTACCCAGCCTGAGCGTTGGATTGGCTAGTGAGGACCCACGGTGGGCAGCAGCGTGCGCCCGGTCCACCCACAGGTTGCATGTCACTCTCCTGGACTCCGGCTCTCCTTCTGTGTTGGGACAATGTTCTCCTTCTCTCCACTGCATGAGGTTTCCAACGGCAGCCTTCGCTTAGCGGCTGGGGGATAAAAAGAGAATGTGTTCTTATTGATCTCTGGATGTGCTGTAATGCACATTCTTGTGGCCAGGGAGAGGCATTAGAAATACAGGAGATGCTGGCTGACCCAGGACATGCTGAGCCAACAGAAACAACTTGCGTCCACCCCAACAGGGTCCCAGGAGTTGAGGGGCACCTGAGCCTCCCCTGGTAATGTCTGTGGAGAGCCTGATTGCTCGAAACACTAGCACTTGTGAGCCGCCTGAGACCCACAGCACACAGCATAACGGGGCAATGCGCTGGGCAAAGGCTGCTGTTTTCTCTCCCAGGGTGATATTTGAAGCCTCTTAGGGTAGCAGGTAAGGGTTACTGTGTCTATTTTATAGTCTACAGTAGTATCACCCTGGACCCAACCTTTCGGATCTCAGAAGCTAAGCCTGGTCGGGCCTGGTTAGTCCTTGGATGGGAGACAGCCTGGGAACATGAAAGAGGAGGGACATGAGCCAAGGAGTGTGGGTGGCCTCTACAGAACAGAGAGGGCGAGGGAGTGCATTCTCTCCTAGAGAGTCCAGAAAAGAATGCAGTCCCACCACCATCTTGAATTTAACCTGGTGACCTACCAACCTATACAACTGGAAGATAATAAACGTGTTAAACCACTGTGTTTGTGTTAAATTTTTTTTTTTTTGGCAGTACTAGGGGTTGAACCCAGGGCCTGGCATGCTCTTCCATTGATCTACGCCAGCAGCCTGCTGAGTTAAATTTTTAATGGTAGCAAAAGAAAACTGGTGCCCTTCCCAACTCTTCATTCCATGACATCATACGGGTATCTTAAAATCCGCCACAGTGGGCACGACATTGCTGAATTTGGCAAATGCCATAAAACACTGATTTGCTCTTTGAAGAGCCATTTGTTCAACATTTTTCAGCACGCCGCTGCAAATAAGTAGTCTTCAATAACATTACCCAAACGAAGTGTTTTGAGCTGCGTAAATAGCCAATGAACTCAATCACATCAGTAAATCTACCTGTAATTTTGGGGAAGGGCACCGTTGATTGCTGCCACAATTTGTAGTAATGATAGTTGTGGCATGCTGTAGATTGGAGGTGGAATGATAAGAGAGTGGTGATGTGCCAGAAAAAGGGCTCTACCTAAAATCCCACATCATTTTACTCCTGTGAAGACAGTGTAAGTGGTCCAAGCTCATTCTTCTGAACTCTTTAGTGGCCAAGATATTGTGAAAAGCCAAGATAATATGGGACCAGTAAATAGCCCAGCAACTAGATTTCCAGGAAGGTTTCTCATCATGTTCTATATTTGATGTTTTAAAATGTTTTTGCCAAGTGTTTTTCTGCCCTTTGCTTGAACACCTTGTTCGAGAGATATTCAATTCACCTCCGCACAGCCCTCGTGACCACACCGCTTTGTCTCATTTTGAGCTGCAATGTGCTTCCAGTTAACCGCAGCATATCCACAAACCATTTCTCCAAGCCTCATCCCACCTATATCTAATCCATATGCAATTCGTAGTCTTACAATATGTTGTTATTGTTGTTGTTGTTAGGCGCTGTGAGTTGAGTCCGACTCATAGTGACCCTCATAGGGTTTTCAGTGGCTGACTGTTTTGGGATTGCCTTGGGAGTGGATTGCCAGGTCCTTCTCCCATTTTTGCCGTGCTGGGAATTGAACTCGGGACCTCAGAGACTGCAGAGCAGCGCTCTACCAACTGAGCTAAATCCCAGCCCAGTCTTACAATATAGGAACCTGATAACTGCACCTGTTCAGCGCCTCATCCTCCAGGTCACGAAGACCCAGGTGCAGCGAGCTTTTCCTGGAATGCTTCAGCCCATGATCAGTGTACAATGAGGCAGCTATCAAACGATGCAGATTTTGTGAACTCGGGAGCCAGGTGACCCGACTTCAGATTCTAGCCTGTCACTTCCTGTGAATGCGAACCTGGGCAAGTTACTCATCTCCTCAGGCCCCAGCTTCCTTGCTTCCATAAATGGTGATAACAACACCAACTGCCTAATGAGTTTGGCACCTGCAGCAGCACCACTGTGGCATTCGATCCTGTCAGATCTGAGAAGCTAAGAAGGGTCGGGCCTGGTTAGTACTTGGATGAGAGACCACCTGGGAACACCAGGTGTTGTAGGCTTGGGAGACGGACCCAGGAGCCCACTCCCAAAAATCAATCCATCATTGAAAACCCTATCAATAGCAGAGAAGTACTGATGATAGTGCTTTGTCTGTTGTACATAGGGTCGCTATGTGTCGGACCCCCACTCAAGGGTACCTAACTGCAACAACAATGAGTTTGGCAGGAGCATTAGATAAGAAGCTGTCATAGGAGAGAAGATAGAATATCTTTTCTTTGCCTCTCACGAGGCCCGTGGCTGATCCCTCTATAACAAAAGACAGATTAACAAAGAAAAGTATTGCCAAATTTATTCAACCAAAGTTTTACATGGTATAGGATCCTTCAGAAGTGAAGACCCAAAGACGCAGGGAAAACTGTTCATTTTTGTGCTTATGTTTGATGAAGGATGGGCAATTGTGTTGAAGTATGATTAGACAAAAAAGGTGTAATCTAATGGTAGAAAACTGGTGAGGCGAACATAAAAGGTCTGTCTGTTCCCATTCTACTTGGCCTCCTGGTATACGGCAGGGCCCTTCTGGAATAAGGTCTGACTTTCAGAGGAGGTAGCTGGACAGTTGGCCAGCTGCCACAGAGAAAGTGGGGGAAGTCAGAGTGAACTTGCTTCTGAGGCCCTCCCACCCTCCTTCAGTTCAAAGTTCATTGAAATTGTGCCCTGACACAAATATCCATCAAACATTTTAAAGCAGGGCCTGCCATATGGTAGTCATGAAATAAGTGCTATTAAAGAATAGTCAAGTAAAATTGCTAAATATTTTCTGTATGTTCCCTTAGTCTCATTTGCATGAACTCATGAGATTTGATTCTTGGATCTTAGGTCTAACTTAATATGTATCTCAGGAAATTTTTGTCTTAACTGATTTCATCCAACTTCGAACCCAGAGAAATCAGCCAATCAGCATTTGGACCTTCAATATTCTCTTCATATGTGAAAAGCCATCCACTATGTCTCCATTTCAATAAAAATGGATTAGAGGTATATAAAGCCCATGCTGGAAGCTATTATTTTTTCAAATCATAGAGAGTTTTTACTTTGTTTTGACTTGTTTTCAATCTCCTCCTCTTTTTTAGCCATCAAAATAAAGAAATATAAGCATTACCATCCAGACCTGGGATTTTGCTTTTGGAAGAGCTTTGATTAGAGCTTCAATCTCATTATTTGTTATAGGTCTGATAGGCTGTTTATATCCTCTTGATTTAATTTTGGTAAATCATAAGTATTGCATAATTTATCAATATTTTCTGTGTTTTCTCTTTTTTGGGAATATAAGTTTTCAAAGTAGTTCCTATTGATGTTTCTTACCTCATTGGGATTTGCTGTAATCACCTGTCATCTATAATTTTATAAATTTGGATCTTCTCTTTTTCTCTCTTTTTTTGTTAAATTAGCTAAAGGTTTGTCAGACTTATTTATCTTTTCAAAAAAACAACTCTTAGTTTTATTCTTTGAATTTAAAAAAAATTTCCAATTTGTCAATTTCTTCCTTAGTCTTTATTATTTCTCTTTGTCTACTTATTTGGAGATTTAGTTGGTGTTTTTCTAATGCCTTGAAGTGGGTCATTAAATTATTTATTTTGAGCTTGTCTATTTTTTTTTTTAACTTGAGCACCCATAGCTATGAATTTCCCACAGAGAACTGCTTTTATTGTATCCCAAGTGTTCTGGTAGGTAGTATCTTCATTTTCATTGTTGTTGTTGTTAGGTGCCTTCGAGTCGGTATCCCACTCATAGCGACCCTCTGTACAACAGGGAAACACTATTGTCAGTGCTTCTCTGCTATTCGATTCAAGAAACTCTTTAATGTGATCTCTGATTTCTCCAATGACCCATTCCAGAGTGTATTCTTTAGTTTCAGTGTATTTGTGAAATTATTGTAGTTTCTGCTGCAATTAATCTCTAGTTTTATTGCATTATGGTCTGATTAGGGTACAAGGAAAAACTTCTATTTTTTGTATTTATTGAGGCTAGTTTTATAAGAAGGCTAGTTTTAGAAGAAGACAGTGCTGAAAAATATGTGCATTCTCCATCTGCTGAGTGAAGGATTCTGTAGATGGCACTTAGGTCCAGTCAGTCTATGGTGTTATTCAAAGCCAGAGTTCCTTTGTTGATTTTTTGTTTAGATGATCTGTTTCTTGCTGAAAGTGAGGTATTAAAGTCCCCTGTGGTTATTGAATCTGCACCTATGAAGTCCTTTAGGACAGTAACATTTGTTTTATAAAGTTAGGTGTACCAATGTTAATAGGTAGTGGCCTTCATTATCTCATTTAACTCATTTGGGGCTGAAGCCAACTTTGTCATATGTCAGCTATTTTCTGGCTTCGCCATGCTTTATAGATTGTATTCCATCCTCTAATTTTCACTATGCAGAGCCTTACGAAGGAGATGGGTCTCTTGAACACAGTAAATTGTTGCCTCTTCTTTCTTTACCCAGTTGATTAATCTAGATCTTTAAGGAAAAAAAGAGTTCAGGCGATTGCCATTAAGAGTTATTATTGAGTAAGAACTGTTGTTTTGTGTAATAATGTTGGTTGTTGATCCCATCAGTTCAAGGATAGGCTGACCATGAATTTCTCCCCTTTTCGTGTTGGGGGTTTTATTCTCCTCTATAGTCTTGTGTTTCTATCAGTCTTTCTTCTTTAGTGCGTAGGAGTCCTTTAAGTATGCTCTGACATGCTGGTTTTGTAGTCATATATTGTTTTAATCTTATTTTTATCTTGAATGATCTTGACTTCTCTAGTTTAAAAGATAATTTTGCTGGATAAAATATTCTAGCTTGACAGTTATTTACTTTTCAAGCCTAAAATAATTTTGTCCCATGCTTTTCTAGCTTTTGAAGTTTCTCTAGGGAAGTCTGCCTTTATTCTGATGGGTTTTCCTTTATAGGTAAGCTGATGTTTTTCTCTTGTACTCTTTAGAATTATGTCTTTGCTTTATAATTTTAACAACACAAATATAATGTGCTGAGGGGAGCTTCTGCTCAGATCCAGGCTGTGTGGAGTTCTGAATGCCTCTGTCATTTAAATATCTATCTCTTGATTTAGGTCTGAAAACATTTCATTGAAGAGATTACCAAAGCCCTTAGTTGTGATCTCAGCCCCTTCTTGAATATCATGAATTCTTAGATTTCATCACCATATCTTATCTAACAAATTGTGGTTGTATTACTCCATTTTTCATTCCTTATTTGTATCAGAGGAAATTAGTGCTTCAATCTGGTCTTTCATCCTCGATATCCTATCTTCTGCTTCATCTAATCTTTCCATGTTATTACGCACTGTGGATTTTATTTAGGTTATAGTCTGCTTCATGGAAGTAGGATGTGGCAATCCACTCTGGAGGCAATCCCAAAATAGTCAGCCACTGAAAACCCTATGAGGGTCATTATGAATCGGACATGACTCCATGACACCTAACAATAACAAAAACACAGTCTGTTTCATTTCCAGAATTTGAATTTGATGTTTTTTTGTTTGTTTGTTTTGTTTTCTTAGTTCCGATTTCTTTGCTAAATTTTTCTTCTAGGTTGAACAGCTTCTTGTCCAAAACCTGTGTTGCTTCTTTAAGCTCATCCATCATTTTTATGATAGGGTTCCAAGTTCCTTGTCTGGTAAATGAGGAATTTCTGACTGATTTTTCAGTTTCAGGTGGTAATAACCACTTGTGGATGATCTAGCCTCTTGGTGCTTCATTTTCTGCTTGCTTCTGAGCTGAGACTTGGGCACCTGTTGGCTTGCACAGGTGGAACCCTTCAAGGCTGATGAGCTCAGCAGAGTGAGGGCCCTAGGTTAAACTTCCAACACCTGGGGATAAAGGATACTGGGAGGAGACAGCGTCAAGGAGAAAAAACAGAGAATAAAAATGGAGGGAAAAAAGAGGGAAGAAGAGAGAAAAGAGGGAGAGAAAGACCAAAGAAACCTAAATGAAAACAAAAAGAACAAGGAAAACCTAACAACCAGAAGGCTGCTCCTTTCAGTGGGCGGGGAGACCACTGGCCAGGTGCAGATCCGCACTGGCCGGTGCTCAGGCTGCAGGATGACCGTGTCTTGAAGTCCGCGAGCCTCAGGCTGTTGGAGTCTCGTAGCCACGGCAGCACCGTGCTCCCCAATTTCCACTCTTTTTGGTTTGGCTGGAGTTTATCCTCAGCGCAGGACTGCAGCTCAGCTGATCATTTTCATCTTCGGAGGTAAGTGTGGCTGGAGGGCCGCCTGGGCACCACGGTTCCTTCTTCCAGTTTGGACCTCTGCACGCAAAAGCGCTTGTAATTAACTGACGTCCCTGTCTCTGTTCAGGTAGCAGAGGTTTTGCTCAGCGCATGCGGGGATGTTAGGATTCAAGGCCTGTTTAGGATCAGTCCGGTCTGCCAGGGCTGGGGGCCAGAGATCGGATTTTAATACCGCATAAGTAGAGTTTAACTTGTCCCCACGGGGTTGTCCAGTACCATCTGTCCAGCAGAGATGTGACTTGCTGCACATTGTCACATAGGTTTTGCAAAAACTTAATCAGTCTCGCCGGGCATGGTGGCGCACGCCTGTAATCTCAGCGGCTTGGGAGGCGGAGGCAGGAGGATGGCAAGTCCGAGACCAGAGGCAGTCTGCATCAGTTAGCTAGACCCTGTCTCAAAAAAGTAAAACAAAACAAAACGAACAGAAAACAAAAGGGCTGGGGGTGCAGCTCAGTGGTCCAGCACTTCCAGAGCATGCAAGCGTGAAGCCTGGGGATCAACCCCCAGCACCTCAAAAAAAAAAAAAGGTAAAAATAAATAAATAATCAGTCCCTTTCCCAGTGATTTCTGTGCTCCTGTAGACTTCAGTTCAGATGAAGTCCCCAATACCCCAATATGGCTCAGTTCCTCCAATGTCTCCCCCAGAGGCTGCTGCCATTCTGCCTTCTTGCCAGGGAGTTGGTGGCCAGAAGGTCTTAATGGTGACATGAATGTGCTGTCACCGGGAGGTTATGGAGGGTTAAGGGAAGCCTGATGTCCAAGGCTGTGGCTGCATAAGTATCCCCGAAGTCCCATGCGTTACAAGCTTGGTCCCAGCTGCACCACTATTGGGAGGTGGTGACACCTTTAAGAGGTGGGGCCAGAGAGAGATCTTGGGTCACTGGGTGCATGCTCTTGCAGGGGATTGTGGGACCCTCGTCTCTTCTTCCACGTTTCCTGGACATCATTCCTCTGCCTCATGCTGCTGCCCTGTGACCAGTGATAGATCATGGATTGGAATCTCCGAAACTGTGAGTCAAACTAAACCTTTTCTCCTCACACGTTGAGCATCTCAGGTATTGTGTTACAGTAATGGAAAGCTGACCAGTGCACACACACCCACCAGTGCACATGCACAGCATGCAGACATGTGTATTTATGTACATGTGTCTAATAAAGCTGCAGCCCTGACATCTTTGACACCAGGGACTGGTTTTGTGGAAGGCAATTTTTCCACAGACCTGGCTGGTGGACCTGACAGTTGGAGCTCAGGCAGTAGTGCAAGCAATAGGGAGCAACTGTCAATTCAGAGGTAAATACCGAGGGTCCTGGTCCGTGGCCAGGTGTGGGGGACCCTGCCATAAAATGTTCATGTGGCGACTGTGCCTTTGCTTAGCTTTTGACATTTTCATATGATATGGTTCAGTGATCTGAGGTTCAGCCATATGATCCACTGGCCTTACGCCCATTTGGGAGAAAAGAAAGAACAAATCTCTTACTTATTTTGTTTTGCAAAAACCTTCACAGTGCACTAAAAAAAAAAAAGGAAAGTGCACACGATAAGAAATCAATAGACCTGAGATCCAGGGCTCTGCCATGTCCTTACATTATCTAAGAACACGTCACCTCCATAAGTACTGAATGTCAGCCTCAGGCCAGATGCTATTCCAAGCTCTCTAGCTATAATGATGACTAAAGAAAACCGTGTCTCCTAAAGAGCTTATGTGTTAGTAGGAGAGGGGCAGTTGATAAGCAATGAGCGTGATAGACGGTGGACTTAGAAGGTGACGGGGCCCTGGGAAGGATGGGAAAACAGATAGGGCAAGAGGTGATTGGGAGCTCTGGGAGTGGGGATTTGGTGGCAGGATGACTGAGGGGTCTGGGTCAGCCTAGCTGAGGAGGAGACAACTAGGCAGTAACTTGAAGGTGAGGGAGGAGGCTGGTGGGTACCCGGGAGAAGAGCGCTCCAGGGAGAAGGAACCCCCAGTGTGAAGACCCCAAGCGGGGAGTGTTACTGGTCCATGAAAGGAATGAAAGCAGAGGCCATTCATCTCCCTGGACTTGGGGTTACCCAGAGGCACCTCAGGATCATTGTTGTGGGTTGTTTTAGCACCAGCAGGGTGGGCTAGGTTGCCCCACCTCTGCCTATACCAAAGAAATTTAGTTTTTTACACATTTCATATATTTGGCTTCTGTGTGTGATACAACTCAAGGAGAGATTTTCAGTTGTCGAAAGGAAAAACGTTTGCAGCCGCCATATTGGGTGGGCCTCGCGTTGTTCACAGCGGCAGCCTTCCAGCTTTCTTCAGAGAAACAGGCCTGATCCTGCAGAGCACAGAGGAAGTCCGGCTGTGCTGTGCTTCGGAGGGCGTTATCTCTGTTATCAGTGACTCAGCCTGGTCCTTAAAGGCAGCAGAGGTTTGTCAGAAACAGTGCACTCCAGAAGCGCCCTCAGCCTAGCTCCACACTGGCCCCCGGGGACTGCGTCAAAGCGTAAACACCTCATGATATGCGAGAGGATTTCAAGGGATCAAAATATTTGGATGAGAAATTCTGGGAACGGTTTTATGAGGGTAATGCTACTTGAAGAATACTAAAAAAATGCTGTTTAAGGAAATATTTTAAATATTTTGGGTTAGAAGTGCAGCTACAAAAAAGTCAACATTATTGAACTATAACTTACATTCAGTAAAATACACTCATTTTAAGCATTTTAAGTCCAGTGACTTTTGGCAAATGTATACATTTATGGAACTACTATTACAATGAAGATACAGACTATTTCTTTTCCCCCAGAAAGTCCCCCCTCCAATCAATTACCTTCCCATTCCTGGATCCAGGCAAAACTGGTCTGCTGTCTGTCACTGTAGATTAATTTGTCTTTTTAAGAATGTTTATATATAAGTGAAACCATACAGTATCGACTCTTTTGTGCCTGTTTTTTTCATTTAGTATAAGGCTTTTGAGATTCATGTGCGTTTTTGTGTATACAGTTTGCTATTGCTGAGTAGCATCTCACCATATGGGTATGTTGTAGTCTGCACTCACCTGTGAGTGAACATACAGGTTGATTCGAGTGGTGGCTGTGATGGATATATCTGGCTATGAATAATCATGGTCTAGTCTTGGCGTGGATATATATTTTCATCATCTTGGGTAAAAAACCCAAGCGTGAATTGCTGGGTCATATGATAAGCACGTGTCTAACTTTTACCATCCCCCGTGTATCTGTCAGCCTGTGTGGTGGGGGCTTGCATGCTGCTCTGATGCTTAAAGCTATGCTATTGGTATCTCAGGTGCCAACAGGGCTGCCCATGGTGGACAGGTCTCAGCTGAGCCTCCAGACTAAGACTAGGAAGAAGGACCCACTCCTGAAACAATTAGCCATTGAGGACCCTATGAATAGCAGAGCAGCTATTGTTGAATACAGCCCCCCAGGCTGGAAAGCATTCAAGAAAGGACTAGGAAAGAGTTGCCTCCTCAAAGTACAGTCGGATCTGACTCAATGGTACCTAACAGCAACAACAACATT
>VMDO01027231.1:0-25560 GCA_007922755.1 Pedetes capensis
TAGAAGGAACTTTAAGCATAATGGCAATTTGTCCTGTTGGCTATTTTGTTTTAATATTAAATAAATAATATTTTCTTTGAGAAAAATTAGAAAATCCAGATGAATTATAGGAACACCAAATGTTTCTACTATCTGACATGCCATCAGTGCTGGAATTTTCTGTGAATTTAAAGCAAGGCAGACAAATTGGAGCTTAATCAAAGAGAGTGAAAATGGCAGCTATTCAAATTGGAGAGAGTTTCGGCTCATGTCAAAAAGCCCTGTCCATGCAGGACATGAGTGCTGAATTTTATGCAAGGAATTTGCAGAATGTAATTTACCTTTTCAGAATATTCTATTGAAAACTAAATGGGAAATAGAGGGTACAAAATGAAAGCAAAAAATATAAGTTGGCATTTATACTTAGTTTTCACATATATAATAATGAATGTTTGAAAATTTGATGTCTAGGAAAAGAGATAAAATGCTATTTCAAGTTTCAGGGAAATTTCTGAATCATTTGCATAGGAAGACATTTTAATGGTTCAATTGATTTCACAAAGTTAATGCCAAAATCCTAATCAGGAATAGAGAAGTAATAACACAATGAGGAGCTACATGCTCTTGATATTGATGTAAACAATTCTTCTGAACTGTACCACTGAGTGCATCACATAAGATGGAGGCAGTTCTAAACAGAAAGGAAAAATCTTATTTTCCCCCTCCATTTGAAGAAATTAAATACCTGATTCTTGAGAGATGATTATAATCATTAATGGTTGCTTTAGGGGAGACGAAGTGGAAGACTGAATCATTTTCACACTTTGGGAGGCTAGGAAAGAGCAGGAGAAACAACCATGGAATACAAGGAACTCTGTCATTAATCCAGAGAGAAAAGCATGAAATCATATTTCAGGAAAATCTTGTCTACTTTCCATGAGCTGTTTCTATGCTTTCAGATAATGCCATTTCCAAAGTTGCTGTAAGTTTGAACTCATATTTTTAATAAAAAAATTGACATAAGGATCAATTAACAATGATTGGCTGAAATATGGAAGGAATCCAGATGGCCTTGTAGACCATGGAAGCTTTCTCTTAGAATTCTTAAGAGCAGCCAGGCTAGGTAGAACAAGTCTATAATCCTAGAGACTCAGGAGGCAGAGATAGGAGGATCACAAGTTCCAGGCCAGGAGCGGGCTGTGTAATTTAACAAGACCATGTCTCAACATAAAAAATAAAAAAGAGGTTGTGGGTGTGACTAAGCAGTAGAGTGCTTGTAAAAACACGGAGGAAGTCCTGGGTTTAACACTTCAAAAGAAAAAAAAAAGAGTCTGACAAAATAAATATTTTTGATTTCCTTTTGAAAGCAGATCCCTCTCACCTTTCTTCTAATGTTAGTAAAAAAAAAAAGAAAGAAAAAAAAGAAAAAAAAACAGCAAAAATTCATAATGAAAATTTTATGATTTATTATATGCTACATTCTTAGTGTTGACCATTAAAACATATTAGTTCATTGAAGTAAAATGGCTATGTTGTTAAAATTTGCCTAATGATTTACATCCTTGTAACATATTCCTTCCCATACTTAGTAAATTAATTTTAAAGTAATTTTCTTTTTCATAATTACTACTTTAGCACATGAGGTCATGTATGATATGTTAACAATTATCTGATATTCACAAAAATGTACAAAAAAATCCATTCTGATTTTTTTTTTAATTAGAATGAGTTTTAAGATTGCAATTTGTTATCTGTAAGAATTTCAGGTAAATTTGTAAAGCTTTAATTATATCTGTTCCCAGTTTCTGTAAATTAACCTCAGCTAAATAATTCTTCAACATTAATATAAACTTTTCACTCTTCTCTAGAAACTAAAGAAAGACCTAAAATATACAAATGATCAAATGAAGCAGGTTATATCCGTCTTTACAAAATACTAGTTGTTTAATAAAGCAGCAAGTTTTTTATGGGTGGTATAAATTAATCTTGAATATCATAAAGACTTTATTAACAGAAGCTATTTATGTACAAAGGAGAAAAATAAAAATGTTTTTCTACAAAAAATTTAGGAAATGGCAAAATTGTCACTGGATAATTTAAGGAATTTTAAGTAATTTTTCACCAGTAAGTATTTATAAATCCTAGAAATCAGTTCATTACACTTAGTAGAAGGTGGAAATTGTATTTTCTGTCCTCAAGATTTTGACTTTAGGAGATTATATTTCTAGTTATTATGATCATATAAATGCTAGTGTTTTTTTTAAATTTACGCTAGTTTTTATTTTTTTATCACAGTAATCACCTTTTAGTTTTTGATGATTCCTTACCTAGTAGTATTCATACTGCAATGAAATTTCTTAGCCTTGGGTGTGGGCTAAACCTAAAATTTGTTTCTAGAAAATATAATAAAGAAAAATTGATGTGCTGCCACTTCCAAGATTGGCTTATAAAAGACTTTGACTTGCTCCTTATTTGTATTCTCTCTCCCTTTTGCTCCTTTGTCTTGTTACTCAGACAAGGCAAGCTGTGATGCTGTAAGGTGTGGAGAGATCCTACAGCATAGAAGTTAAGATGGCCTTCCACAACATCCAGTGATAACCTAAGGAGATTTGCCTGAGTGAGCTCAGAAGCTAATTCTCCCCTAGTCTAACCTTAACCTAATTGACACAATATAGCACTGACCCCCCCACACAAAGCTTTTGGGCAACAATGTGAGATACCCTGAGTCAGAGGACCCATCTAAGTCTGGCGTGAACACCTGACTCATGTAATTGTCTGATAAATATTTTCAGCTGCTAAACTTGGGGCAAATTTTTAGGCAATTGTACAGAGTGTCATCATCAAGTACATTGTTCTGCCATATTTCAGGCAAAATAAAATTAAAATTTTAAATTAGCTGTTGATATGGGCCATACCTAATTTTATTCAATATTTTCATTTATTAGGAACAATGACAAATATCTATATCCAAAAATAAAACATGAAAGGCAAAATATTTCTATCACCTATTTGGTTTATTAACACTATACTTAGATACCATTGAGTTGGGTCTAACTCAGAGTAACCCTATGTACAATAGACAATCTCTCCCAAACACTGTGACTTGCCCTGCACTGTCAATGCTTCCCTGCTATTCACAAGGTTTTTGATGTCTGATTGTTTGGGGAGTAGGTTTCTGGGTCCTTCTCCCAGCATATAGCACTTGATATTCTCAGGTGGTCTCCTACCCAAGGACTTACCAGCCCCAGCCTTGCTTGGCTTCAAAGATCTGAGGAGACTAGACATAAGAGTAGTGTGGCTATAGACTAATACTACACTTGCTGTTAGGTACCATGGAGCCTTGTCTAACTCATAGTGACTCTCATAGGGTTTTTAATGGCTGATCCTTTCAGAATTGCTTCAGGAGAGTGCTGCCATGTTCTTCTTACATTTTTGCAGTGCTGGGGATTGAACTCAGGACCTCAGAAAATGCAGAGCAGCACTCTACCAGCTGAGCTAAACCCAGCCCAAATACTACACTTAGAATCCATTTATAGCCAGGTGCAGTGGCGCATGCCTGTAATCCTAGCAACTAGGGAGGCAGAGGCAGGAGGATCAAAAGTTGGAGACCAGAGGCAGTCTGCATAATTTAGAGAGAGCCTGTCTCAAACAAACAAACAAACCAAAAAATCCATTTAGATTCTATAAGGGGACTATCTTGAAAACAAAAAAATGTTAGAATTATACATTTAAAAAGTTCCAGTGGCTTTAATTCCAAAATTATACTGGAGCAAAATTGACCACCCATGACATAAGTTGCTCATATTTGCAACAAATTATTGGATTCAGCTGAAATATAGTGAATCACAGGGCACAACTAAAAGACATTTTCTTTCAAAAGTTATATTTTGTTAATTGATTGAGAAGGTAGTTACATCTTGCCAAATGCCATGTGTTCTGTATTGCCTTTCAGAATTGCTCATCAGCAATAAAGGAAAAATATAAGAAAATTGAATGGCAGATTCTGGGGGAAATATAGAGTACTAGAATAAATGAATAGTGAATAGTGAATCTATTATACATATGTGTGTTAAACAAATTTGATGAAAGTATATCAAATACATGAATCATGAGTGTACACCTCAGTACATTTTTACAAAGTTAACATGCCCATGTACATAACATTGAAATCAAAAACCAAATATTACCTGCACTCCACAGGCTACTTTGGGGCTGGGATTTAGCTCAGTTGATAGAGCACTACTCTGCAGTCTCTGAGGTCCTGAGTTCAATTCCCAGCACCACAAAAATGGGAGAAGGACAATGGCAATCCATTCCCAAGTTAATCTTGAAAAACAATCAGCCATTGAAAATTTATGAGGGTCACTATGAGTCAGACAGGACTCAATGGCACCTAACAACAAGAGGCTACCTTTGAAATTCCTCCTACTTTCCACTTTCCTAGAAGGTTAATCACACTAACATCATATCTAGTTTTGAACTTTATGCAAATAGAAGCTTTGCCTGACTTTTTCATATAGCATTATGTTTGTGTGGATGTGTGTAGCTATAGTTTGTATATTCACATTGTGGCATAGTGTTCTATTTAATAAATACACCATAATTGGTATATGAGGTGTGATAAAAGTATGGTGGCAATGTGTCTTTTACTAAAGTGTTTTAATTTAAACATTCACCATACCTTTCCATCCCAGCTCCCATATATTTTGGAATTAGTAGACATTGAATTGTTTCTTGTTTGGAGCAATTACAAACAGTGTTGAAATCAATATTTTTGCCATATATCTTTTGGTTCATCGGTACATAATTTTGTTGTTTACAGACCTAAAAGTGGAATTGCTGAGTCATCAGGATGAAAATGTTCAGGGTTGGTACACACTGCCAATAATTTTTATGAAGTGTTTAAGCCAATTTATACTCACAGTATATGAGAGTTTCAACTAAAATAGTAACACATAAGATTTTCTACCTTTTAAATTTTAAATTTTAGTCATTGTAGAGTAAGAATATCAAATTGTGGTATTCTTGTGCATTTCTCAGATGAATAATGATATTAACATTCTTCATCTTTGTTAGCCAATTTTATATTAA
This sequence comes from Pedetes capensis, assembly GCA_007922755.1. Lineage (NCBI taxonomy): Eukaryota > Metazoa > Chordata > Mammalia > Rodentia > Pedetidae > Pedetes > Pedetes capensis. Next base: position 5,071 of record VMDO01027231.1, read on the forward strand.
TATATATGAAATAACTATTCTCAATTTTTGGCCTATTTTAAATTATGTCATTTTAATAGATTTATTGAACTCCATTATATATTTTAATATGAAAATTTTTCTGATATTATCTCTATTTCTTTAAATGTTTGAAAGATTCAACAGTGACGACATAATTTCAAAAAAGATTGTGAACTGTACATCTGACAAGGGGTTAATATCCAAAATATGAGAGACTCATAAAACTCAAAAGCATAAAATATTTAAACTCATTAGATTTATAAAGTAAAAACATCTTGTCACTTGCTGACATTGCTAATCAATTCTTTAAGTATCAAGTCATAATCTCTGGCAAAAGATTATAAAATACTGTAACTCTTAATAGTCAATATAATTATCCTCAATTTTTGTGTAAAATTCAATTAGCTTTTGATCATTAGCTACATGAAAATAATAATGTGGTTTCTATTTTTTATTTGTTTCCTTTCAACTGTTAGCTATTTAATTTCCAAATTTTGTCTTTACTATTCTCTCTTGGCAATGGAAAAGCACAAAAGAAGATTAAAAGAAAATAATGCCAGCGTTAAAGAAGTAAAGGCCCTGATGTTTTAACTTGCAATCTACAAACAAGTACTTATGTGTAAAAAATAAAGTTATGCAATTCATTTGATGGGTACAAATATCATCTTCAATTCAGAATAAAAGAAAAAATGAAAGTTATGATACCCATCACCTAATTATCATCTATCTATCATGAACATACATCTAGCTCCATAAGATGACAATAATATATTAACAGCATATTTAGAAACTTTTATAGATACATATAGGCATAGACATACAGGTAACACTAACATTATTTGTATATCAGATATTATCAATGATGCATGGCTATTTCATAGCTTATACAACTATAAGAATGCTATAAAATACTCACAGAATCTTTGCCAGTTCTACACATAAAAAACAGATTCATGAAATTATTTCTCACTTTTATATTTAATACAAAAAGCACATGAAATGGCTCTTACATGGTGGGCAGCGTTACATATTAACTAAATTTTAGTTAATTGAGTTTCTACTATATGATTAATATATGGATTGAAGTTAAGACAATTTTTATTCTTTTTCTTTCACAACTGGGAAATTAATAATCTCTTAATTATGAGAATAGTATACAATATGCAGGTGTTCAATTTAAGGCAATAGTTGTATAATTATTTTTGACTTAAACTAAACAAAGCTTTGAATAAGGGTATATGTCATTGATTTTCTTAGGAAATATAATATAGAATTTGCATTAACAAGGTTATTCATAATTTTATTATGAGGCATTCATATGTCTTCTGATAATGGAAATATTTACAAGGAATATTTATAGGTGAAAAATGTAGATATTCTTATCAAGGCAACTGTTTTAATATTTACTTTATTACCTTCTATATGCCAGCCTGGTTTACACACATGCTTTCATATTTGGTCTCTTGTGACAATATATTTCAGTTAAAAGTCGAGCAATTTACTTCTTTGATAAATAGATTCACTTGTTGTTGCTGTAGTTGTTGCTGTAGTGTTTTTTCTTCAAAATTTCTCCTCCATGATATAAATCAACACAAGATTCTCAGAAGTTAAATGTGCCTTACTTAATAAATGTGTCTTAGTAGCTAAAGTGAGACTTTAAATGAAATTACATTTATCACATATAATTACTTACCATATACTTATGTTATTAATTTTAAAAATCATTTTCATAATCTCTTTTATTCTTGCTTTTATGTTGAATAATCACCATGTGATCTATAATGACAAAATTGGGGTTGAATTACTATATAGGTATATATTATGCAGAGTTCTTGAATATTAAAATTTAGGGTGTCTCAATCTATCTGGTGCATTTTAAACAATATTTTTGCACTTACCTAAAATCTATGAGAAATGGTGCTATGGTAAACTTGAGTTAGGATCATAAAGACAGTGGCTTTAGTCTTCACGAATTATGAATTATTTTGCCTTCAATGTACATTGTTGTAGTAATTTTGCTACTCCAAAACCAAAGAAATAATATGATTTCTACAGTTGTTTTAATGAATGTGTGATTTAATTCAGCACATTCCTAATAATTGCGTGAAATTCCAAAGAAATTATTTGAAGAACATATAATAAGCATTTATGATCTCTGGCATGCAATTTTACAGATCTACCTATCCATCTTAATATACAGTATGTCTTTTAATATGCAGTGTGTTCATTTTCTTAAGAAGGTGACTCCCAGCTTTTATGAAATACTCAAATGGTGACAATAGGCAAAGTACATTATCAGCTTTGAAATGTAAGAACATTAGTTAACAAAGAATTTTATCATATTCATGTTTTAAAATGTTTAGAAATGAAAATAAATCATGCCAACACTTCATGATAGATCTCAGGAGCAATTATATATCATTAAGTACACAGGAGTTTGGAGAGAGAAATATCCAGGGCTATCTGGGATCTAATGAACAGTATGGTTCGCCTCTGGGATTTTTGTGTCCTACCGGATGTGCCTACAGCACCTAACAACAACAACAACCAGATGTGCTATTTAAACAGAGAATATCTGGCAAATGAATTATGTCCTGAAGCAGAATTTGCATTCCATTATCCATAATTAATAGGTTATGTGCATTTTAAAGAATTGGTGAGAGATTACTGTCTGAGTTTGAAATCAGTTCATGGATTACATTTCATTACAAAATTTTAAAATTTTAATGTAGTCAAGAGCAAAAAATCTATACTCATGTTTTGGGTTTCTTCCCTTCTATGTCATCAAATAGGTAATTTATTTTCTTTCAAGCCTTTCAAATTATTTTGTAACTCTATTTAATCCAGTTGGAGTTCATTTTAATGCATAGGCTATAGGTAACTTGTATCACCAAATGTTCCTATAATCCATGATAATACGTTACAGAATCACCTTAAATAAACATTTTACATATTATGTTTGGCATAGTTTATTTTCCCCAGTATTGGAAGGTTGAACCTACAGCCTCCTGCATGCTATACAAGTGTTATACCAATGAGTTGTACCCTAGCCCATTTATTTATTTATTTATTTATTTATTTATTTATTTATTTTAATTTGAGACAAGTCCTCATTAAATTGCACAGGCTGCCTCTGCTCTTGAACTTATTATCTTCACCTCAGCCTCTCCCATCACTAGGATTACACGGGTGGGCCATGGCACCCAGCTTTGGTGTAGTTTTATTCTGCTTTGCTACCACCTTTTTGTGAGAGTTAAGAAGGTAGAGAAAGTCTCCAAATAATATTTGGAGGATTAAAACACATCAGAGCATGTGGCTATGCCAAGGACTTGAGCAAATAACACTATTCAAACAAATGTGCATGGAAAACACAGTTTGTTTTTATCAGTTATGGTTTTGCAAATTATGCACCATGTAGTTTTTTAAGTAATGCATTGTTTCCTAGGGCTTCCATGACAAATTGCCACAAAATGGGTAGCTTAAGTCAACAGAAATTAAATCTCTCACAGTGCTGATGAGTCAAAGTCTAAAAGCAAAAAAGTATCAGCAGTTAGTTCCTTCTGAAGTCTTGGAGGTCATTGCCGGTGTCCTTCGTGCTCTGTTCTTGTAGCTGCATCACTCTAATCTCTGCCTGCATCATCACCTGGTATTTCCCTTGTATGTGTCTGTGTGCCCTCTCTTCTTTTTACAAGGCTGCCAGTCATTGGATTTAGGAATCACCATAAAATTCAGTAGAGCCTGCAGCCGTTCCACTGTGGCATCTGATCCTGTCAGATCTCGGAAGCTAAGCAGTGTCAGGCCTGGTTAGTACTTGGATGAGAGACCCATTGGGAACTCCAGGTGCTATAGGCTTGAGATAAGGACCGGACAATCCACTCCCAAAAAACAATCAGTCATTGAAAACCATATGAATAGCAGAGAAGCACTGACAATAATGTATCACTGTTATACATAGAGTTCCTATGATTTGGACACTGACTTGATGGCAACTAATGACAACAACAACATAATTCAGTATGACCTCACTTTCACTAATTACATCTGCAAAAACTCTATTCCAAAGATGATCAAATTCTGAGTTTCCAAATATGGTCAAATTCAGATTCTGAGAATGAGTATGATTTTTTTTGGTAGAGGGATATATTCAGCCATCATCATTGCAGTTGTTCAATAATTGAATAGCTTCAATATTGTCATTGGCAATTCATAAAATAAAAGACTTAATTATCCATTACCTGACTTTCTAAAAAGAAATTTTGGCATGTGCATTAAATTTGGCATTAGTTTTTTTCTTTTGGATGTAAGAAATCTGTTTTGTTTTCTATTTTTGTTTGTTTGTTTGAATTTTCAGTGCTGAGAACCAAACCCAGGTCTTCATGGATTCTTGGCAAGGGTGCTACCACTGAGCTACATGCCCAACTCCAAGAACTCTGTTTTCTATACAATACTATTATTATTATCAAATTCATGTTTCAGATAAATATTTTGGGATATAACTTAAATATTCATGTTTCCCTAACCTAGTTAATTGAAAAACCAGACATTCTGAAGTGATTATAGGGAGAGTAAAGAATAGATTTGAGTACAAATTTATAAGGGATGTTAAAACCCGAATTGCCTTTACTGTCTGTTAAAACAGCTGCTAGTGTCTTGCCCTGGTCAATGTTTTTTGAATGATATCTGAGGTGATGTTACACACTTATTAAATGAAAGCAGTTACATCCTGCCTGATTTCTCATCACTTCCCATGGATACCATGTCAGTCTAGATGATACTAATTTGAATATCTGCATACATAAAAATAAACTTATCTGTAGTTAATTTAGGGATTTGCTATCCATGGTGGCTGAAATTTCAATTCAGAAGGCACATCAGTGCTTTTTAATTTAACTCTCCAAAGAATTCCCACTTTTTAAGAGGCAGATAACTCTTCACAAATCCTGAGCACATAACTGGAAAATTATGATGACAGTTACAGCAGAGAAAGAGATAGCGGGTGTATTTGAAGCTAGAGAGCTCATCTCATGCTTGCCTCCCCTGGTGGGAAAGAGCAGCATAATGAAGGCAGGCCTCCAGCTGTTCTATGTCCTCAGGACATCAATTAAACCATGTACTTCTGAAATCTCTTTCTGTTCCTCAATTATGTGCATTTTTTGGATACTCATTTATTACCCTCTAAATCACATTCCAATTATACTGAGGAGGATGGCAAGAACACAAAATGTAAGTCTAAGCCCCTTGGTTCTTTAAAAAAAACAAATGACTCTGGCATTATTCATACTGATACTCCTATATTATACTGATTTAACATTATTCTGGCTCTTCGGTTTTGGCAATGACACTTTCTGTGTTTCCACTTAACTGACATCATATTTCACATGGCAAATATGTATTATATCTACAGGAATGGCTCCAATGACATATTTATGATACAAAATATGTAGGAACATCAATTATTAAAATGGTGATTAATTCTAGACTTCAAATTTCATGAAATTATAATTGCATAGTAACAACTGCAAGTGGTTTTAGGCCTGATAAAATAATTAATTTTTATGATATAGACAAATTGTGCCCAGAAATAATGTTCTTTTTTTTTTTACTGGGGTCAAACTTGCATATGTTGTCTTAATAGCCATAGTGTTCTACCTGTCATTATTGGCAACTCCTATAGTTATTGATGAGCTCACATCTTCAAATAAAATTTACATGTAAAATCTCTTGAGAACGCAATAATTTATACTACTAGAAAGTACTTCTCTGACAGCAAATAATTCTTGTACAAAATATGACTAGAAAATATTAGGCCTGATTTTAATCCACCATAGAAACCATAGAAACCTGATTTTTACTCTTCCAATGATTTATTAATTCCAATAGGAAGCTTATAAATCCCAAGTGAGAAAGAGAATGAGGGAAAGAGAGAGAGAGATAAGAGTGAGTGAGAGAGAGAGAGAGAGAGAGAGAGAGAGAGAAATTTTTGTTCAAGTAAACCAGAAAGCATAACTAGTTAGTTTACTTTAGTTCACATAAAGTAATGGTTCAAAGACTGGGGCTAGACTAAAAGAATGAGGTTACAATGATAATGACTTGCCTCCTTGCCTCTACCTTCCTGAAATTAAATGCCTCTGCATCTCTTCAGTGGGAGTTACCATAGTATCACATACAAATCCTTTTCCCTTGTCTCTTGAATCTCTTGGCATCTGAAAAGGCAGACAGCAATTATCTCTGGTCTTTTAACCATAAGCCTTATCCCTATGTAGCCATGGTCTTTTAACCATAAGCCTTATCCTTATATAACCATGACAGAGATTATCAGGTCATTTGATAGAATTCTTGTAAGTCATGAAGCTGGACTTTGTGCAACACAGTATAGAGATCCAATTCTGTTTTTACAATGTATAAGGTGAACAAAACTTCTCTGCATATTTTAATTTTTTCATCATTTTAATAACATATACTAATTGTTAAAAATTGTTTATTATATTTTATTTTTATATTATATATTATATAATATTTTCATCTTGCATGTAATATATTTTGATCACATTTATGACCTGCTGTTTACCCACACATCCTCACTTTCCCCTCTTGCTGGTCCTTTCCTCTTCTCTAATAGTCCCCCTTCTACTTTCATGTTTTTTGTTTTGTTGTTTATTAAAAATTATACATATGACAGAACACATGTGATTCTCGTCTTTCTGAGTTAAGCTTATTCACGTAACATGATAATTTCTGGTTCCATTCATTTCCTTGCAAACATAAAAGTGACATGATTTCTTCCTTCTTTATGGCTGAATAGTACTCCATTGTATATAAGATATCACATTTCCTTTACCCATTCATCTGTTGATGGTCATCTACACTGATTTCATAACATGGCTATTGTGAATTGAGCCATGATAAATATGTTCATGCATGTGTTATATTGACTGTGGTTCCTTCAGGTATACACCAAGGAATGGTATGGCTAGATCATATGGTAGTTCCATTTTTAGTCTTTTGAGGAACCACCATAGTGATTTCCATAGTGACTAGACTAACTTATAATCAGTATAGTAAAACTCATATTACATGCTATATCTACTTTCAAAATGAAATTAATGAAAGTAGAAAAAACTGTAAAAATAGGTCATTAAATTATTGGGCATTTTGATATAACTTTTAAAGAAGTCATATACATTTCAATATTCACTCTCTCAAAAAATGTTAGAGGAAACTTTACTGTGGGCCAGGCCCTGGTTTATTTGGTGTGGTTTGGAATTAACAAAACAGACTAATACTCTTTTCGTCAAGAGCTTGTTTTTTAATCTAGAAGGCAATAATACAATAAATAATTACTGGTTATTTCAGCACGTAGTTTATTACACAACAAAGAAAATAAGAGGATGAGAAGGAAAGGGGGATCAAATAATTCACAGTGGCTCATGCCTGTAAGACCAGCAACTCAGAAGGCAGAGGCAGGGTGATTGCAAGCTTGAGGCCTGAAGCAGCTTACTTAACTGAGTGAGATCATGTTTCAAGATAAAAAGTTAAAAATTAATTTTCTGATAAATCTAGTAGCAAATCATCTGTAAGTCATATTTTATTTCTCATATTTATTCTTGACTTCTGGTAAACGAATCTTATCCTCTGGTATGCTTAGAAATATTTTATATAATGAAGGACATTATGCTGTTTTAAAAGTATGGAGATGGGTTGATAACTACTTTCAGTATCAAATTTAATTTTCTTCTTTCTGGCTTATATAAAATTATGGGCAGACCATCTCGATCTGCTTGAAGGCATTACTCCTAAATCATAGTTTTGGGGATAGCTCAATGAAGTATCTGGTATTTAATAGAGATCTTTCATTTCACAGACTGAATTAGTCAGGTGTATGACAGAGAGATAAAGCAACACAAACTTATGGATAAAGAATTATTTCTTGGGGCTCACAGTTAGAGGATCAATCCATAATGGTGACAGGCAGCCATGGCAGCATCATGTAGCAGGGCCTGTGGTATATATCCTCAAAACTTCATGATCAGGAGGCAAAGAGTGTCTGGAGCTGTATATCTGGATAAAAAATTCCAAAGTCTCACCTCAGTGAGCATTTCTGCAAAGCTCAGTCCTGTCTCCCAAAGTTGCTTACTCTCCACAGTGCCACCAGCTGGGGATCAAAAATTCAAACATATGAGCTTTAGGGGACATTTTAGATTTAAACAATGGACCTATATCTCAAATTATCTATCTCCCCATTAATGTAAGACATTGTATCTTAGCCACTTAGAAATTTGCTTTTCTCAGCCTGTAATATACAACCATAGCTAGCAGCTGGAAAATATCTCAAGAAGATGTTGTATGCAAAGCGTTCTGCTCATCTCTCCAAGTACCATTTTATCCTAGAGTTTGGTCCTTCAAATCTTGCCACTTTAGTGACTATAAACTTAATCTCTCTAGTTGTTTACCAGTTTCTAGTTAACAACAACTAGTGAAACTTTTGCAAAATAGGCACTTTCAAGAATTTATTCAGTTGTTATTTGCTCTTGTCAGAACAGTTAATTTTACTCCAGCTTGTGTCAGAGGTAGAGTTTTGATTTTTATTTTAAAATAATATTGTCTAAAAAGTGAAGAAATGTTAATAATAAAAGAAAGAATGAAAACAAGCAGACAAGCTAGAAGGCTGCAGAAGTGCATAGATAAGGCATTAGGGTGCATCAGATTTGGAAGAGATCAAGAGAGTGAGATTTTGTGTGGCATACAAAAAGAAAGATAAATGTATGTTGAATGTGAGATTATGTTCAATCAAAATCATTTCTATTATTTTTGCAATAATATCAATTTAGAGGAGGTCATTATTTTTTCTCTAAGGAAATTAAGTAACTAGTGATAGTAATTGCAGAGATGGAAGAGACTAGGAGAATAAACAATAATTGGAAGAAAAATTAAGAGTTGTATTTCAAGCATGTTAAATTTAAGATCCCTATTATTTTGGATACACAGATGCCCCATAGACATTTGAATACGCAATCTCATATATAGTGAAGGAGTCAGAGATGATAACATACTTTGAGAAGTCATTAGCACATGAGATGTACTTAATGGCATATGATGAAATTATTGAAGGAGTAGATGTAGATACAGGGTAAGACAGGGCCCAAGGATAAGCTTTTTTATCCTCACCATTTCTTGGACAGCAAAAGAAGAAAAAGTAGCAAATATTACCAAGAAGAAGAAGCTAGTGAGACCCACTGGAATCCTGGTTAGGCGATAAGAGGAAGTTGTAGGTGGAAAATTCTATGACAAGGAGACAATTTTTCACAGCATAGCCTGAATGATGCTGAGAGGTGAACTAAGATAAGGATAGAGAAATAAAATTGGAGTGACTTTTTGTTTCTGTTTCATTTCATTTGTTTTAAAGTCATATATCAATTTAGAGAGAACCAATACTTTTATATTAAAAACTTTATATTGAATAGCCTTATTCCAGTACAGCATGTGCTTTTCTTTCCCATTATTAAAGATTGAATTTCATGTACCTCAATAGTTTTTAAAGTATTTTTCATATATACACTACATATTATCTTAAGTTTAAACTGTTCAAAAACATATATACATGTCACCAATGGACATACGCACAGCTATAAATACATACACACACAAAATGCTGCAGTATCTGCATATATTGCAAAAAAGATCCTCTCTGATCAATATTCTTTTCTCATCTTTTTTTAACACTTTTTTTTGCTGAAACTTTTTTAAGGAAACTAAAGCAATTTTAACACTCAGAATAACATCAAGTGCTTATTCTTGAAATATATTTCCTTTCTTTTGTGGTATTTGAAGGCTGAACCCAGAGCCTTGGACATACATTTGAAAGCACTCTACCATTGAGCTGTGCCCTCAGCCCATGTTTTACTTTTATTAAAATTTTAGTCAGATTCTTGCCAAGTTATGCAGTCTGCTTCTGGCCTCGAACTTGCATTTCTCTTACCTAAGCCTCCCAAGTCACTGAGATTCCAGGCAATGAAATATAATTCTTCAGCAAAATGATGGAGATGAAAACTAGCTGTCATGCAAATGGTTCTCAACTTTTAATCTTTAAATTATAATTTTTGTACTTCATAATAATATTAAATTAGCACATGTTCAGTAGAAACCACACTTCAAAATTTGAATTTTAGTCCTTTCTCAGGCTAACCATACACATACACTGTCTCATGTTGCTGGGCACTGGCAGCAATTCACAGCTCCCAGTGACCCACATGATCTTAAGTGCAAATAACTGATATGCTATAGGGTATTGCCTTGCTAAACTGTGAGATTTTATAGGTTATATATGGTAAGTACATTTTTAACTTATGATATTTTCCATTCACAATGGATTTGTTGGGATGTAACCCCATTTAATCCTGGGATATTTGTAATACAATAAACTGTACAGAGTATGTATGCATCCTTGTCTGCATGTATCCACAATAAAATAACAATTCTCTATATTTTATCTTAAGCTTAATTGTCTCTATTATAAATGAACTGTTCAGAAATACACATGTATATGCATATGCATGTCACATGAACATACACACATATATACACAATGTTGTGTGCCAAAAGACCAGTACAAAACATAATGTTGAAAAGAATAGTTGACTGAAGACAACCTCAATAAAAATTCATAGGAAAACATTCTATGTACAAAAGAGATCATATTTCTAAGTGGGATATGACAAAAGGAGAGTGTGACACAGGCTGGTTGCTTCTGAATCGTGCAATGTTCTTTAGTAGCCCAATTATTTCTGCTGGAATCAGATGTTTTAGATTAGAGTCTGCCTCTTCCATATACATACATTCATGTGATATTTGGCTAGTCATTTGAACATCTATTCTCTTTTCAAAAATAAATGTTTAATGAATGTCAAAAGTACTAAGGATTGCTTTAAATTTTAAATAAATTGCATATAAGAAAATTCTATGAAATGGTATTATTCATTCAATAAATATTCCTAATGGTCCTCTATGTGCTTTCTGCTAATATTGTTTTATCATTGTGATCCAGACCAGCATAGCTTCTGCCTACATATATGTCAATAGAGTTAAAGAAATAGAAAATTTAGTGTCTAATACATGCAATTAGAATTTATTAAGGCTCAAAAGCATGAAGGATATTCTCGATATCACAGCTATGTTTGTTTCTAGATTACAGTTTCTGTAAAGAATGGGTTCATTCTGAGAACCTATGTGAATGTCTTAGCAATGCTCAGGGAGATTCTCACCATCTCTCTGAAGCCCAGTGAGGTCAACTCTGTATTCACACACATTCTACTCCACCTTTACCAGACTCCACCAGTCTCCCTGGTAACTGAGCCGAACCCATATCCAGATTTGTATCTGTTTTTATGGTGTCTTGTTGTTGTTAAATGTGCTTCTGTTATGCTACTTCTTGCTCCTAGGCTCCAAGTTATTACCACTCTGAAGTTAGGAAGCAGACCTTCATGTACTTTGGGTGCCATCATACAAGGAAATCTAGAGGTCTAGATTCTTTAAAGCAGGATCCCCAGCCACTGGGCTGCATACAGGTACCTTCTGTGTTTATGTGTGTATTTAAACCCACTCTCCATCATGCAAATTACTGCCTGAACTCCATCTCCTGTCAGATTAGCATCCCCCTCCCAAACTCCATCCATAGAAAAGTTATCTTCCACAGAACTAGTCCCAAGCACCAAAAATGTTAAGCACCACTGCTTTAGAGGGTCTGATGTAGAATGGCAACACATTTTTTATTTTCTTTTTTAGATGCTATATTTGCACTCCACTCCTGCATCATTGAATATATAGGTCTCAGACTAACATGAATATTACAGCAAAATGTACCAATCAAAATATTTCTTGCAACCCTACCAACCACATCCTCTACTGGGATCTCAGTGGAAATATGTTTCTAAGTTTTGACATGTGATTAAAGCATATCTATTATTCTGAGATTCTTTGAATAATTTAACTTTGTGGAAAGTCATTAACTCTAAATCATCTTACTTTCTCTTCAAAAAATTAATTTTACCTACTTTCGTATGTAAGTTACTGTTGCAGGTTTACCTATTCCAGAAAGATGTCTACAAACTCCAATTGTCTCAATTTATAGTAGATAACTCTTATAGTTTTAATATTTAATAAATTATAAGTCCTCCAAGGGCCCATGAATTAAAGGCTTTGTGCTTTTTTAGTATAATTGGGAGATGGAGGAGTCTTGGAGAAGTGAGGCCTTGTGGAAGGACTTCAGGTCATTGAAAATATGCTTTCAAAAGGGATGCTGAGGTTGCAGCCCTTTCATCTCTCATTTGCCTCTAAGCCATGAAGTAAGTGATTTTGCTCCTCCACATGTTCCTGCTAAAATGTCCCTCTTCTCTACAGACCCAAAAGCAACAGGAACAATCAATCATGGATGACAAATGCTAAAACTATGTGCTAAAATAACATTTTATCTTTGTAAGTTAATTACCTCAAATATTTGTTATAGTGATGGAAGGTTGAGCAACACAGTAAGCTAGTTTCAGGACTAATCTGGGGGTGCTCATTAGACATGTCACTACCTAGAAAGATATTTTCCTCAAATCAGTCTCAAATCATATCTTTTCTCAAATCACCTTTGAAAAACCACTGTGTATAAGAATAGAGGAAAAGATAGAAAACTGTAGTCCCTAAAAAATAAGTGACTGAAAAGTAAACCTAATAATGACATCTGGAGATATTTCATAGTGCATCAGTGTGAAGGAAAGTCCTTTGAATCTGAAAGGTCCATGATGTTAAGGCAGCAGGAAAGAAATAGCAAACAACATAAAGAATATGCAGTAACAAGCTCCTAGGGTGGTCCTTAATTTCAGTTTTAATAACATGAAAAGGCTACACTGAGAAGAAAAACATGGTTTCTAATTGTCACTTGCCTGCAGCCATATCACTGTGGCACCCAGTCCTGTCAGGTCTTGGAAGCTAAGCAGGGTCGGCCTGGTTAGTACTTGGATGGAAGACTGCCTGGGAGCACCAGGTGCTGTAGGCTTGGGGGAAGGACCTGGCAAGTCACTCCCCCAAAACAATCAGCCATTGAAAACCCTGTGAATAGCAGAGAAGGATGACAATAGTATTTCATCCATTGTACATGGGGTAGCTATGAGTCAGACATTGACTTGTTGGCATCTAACAACAATTGTCAGTTGGGATAGCACCATATTTGTTGTTGTTAGATGCCGTCCAGTCGGTATCCGACTCATAGAGACCCTTTGTACAACAGGGGAACACTATTGTCAGTGCTTCTCTGCTGTTCATCGGGTTTTCAATGGCAGATTAATTTTTGGGAGGGGGTTGCCAGGTCCTTCTCCCAAGCCTACAGCTTCTGGTGTTCCCAGGCGGTCTCCCATCCAGGTACTAACCAGGCCCGACCCTGCTTAGCTTCTGAGATCTGACGGGATCGGATGCCACAGGGCTATAGCTGCAGGCAGCACCATATAGTTTGATTTAAAATATTAAAATCAAGCTGTTTAATTATTTTCTTATAAATCAAATATATTTTACTTATTTTAGCATTGTATAAACCAGTTTTGTTGGCTGCCAATAGGCCCAGATTAAAAAACAACTATTTATGTAGCTTTTCTTGAAAATAAACATGGTCATAAAACCATGGTCAGTAAGTGCTGAGATTTAGCTCAGTTGGTAGAGCAGTGCTCTACAGTCTCTGAGGTCCTGAGATTGATTCCCAGCACTGAATCGGAGAAGTGGCAATCTACTCCTGAGGCAATCTTGAAACAATCAGCCATTGAAAATCCTATAAGGGTGGCTATGAGTGGGCCACAGGACTTGATGGCATCTAACAACAAGAAGACTCAGTAATGTTCACTGAATTGTATGCTGCACTGATTAGGTTGGGCTTAATAAAATCCTTTAACAAAGAGCCATACTCAACTCACCCATGTCGTCTGGCCCTTGGTACTTCATTTTCTCCCATTTTAAATGTAGATAAAATGACTAGAATTTAAACCAGTAACTTTGCTAAGGGCCATGAAAAGAGGACTGAAAGGACTGTGGAAACTTCGGCCCTAAATGTCCACAAGCTGTAATCAAACAGTCTGTTTCCCTCAGGTTGACTAAAATTTCAACAGGTTTCTTCCTGTCTCTAGATCTCCTATATCATATCTCTTTTCTTAGAGGTTTTTTTTTTTTTTTGATAATTGGTAATTGCAAATCCTTTCTCTGATGCTTTGAACTGTATATAGATCTCTTTTAAAATCTCTTGCCAATTTTATGACCCAGGGAACATCTTTCTCAAGAATCTAAGAAGCATCTCCTAGAATGGTAGACACCCAAGGAAGACTGAGACACAAGCTCCCATTCTCTCTGGGAGGATAGGAGAAAACATCAGTGTTCATCTTTCTCCAAGTGTAAAACCGCCTCCAGTCACAAAGATCTGAGAAAGTGTACTTCTGTTTTGCTTTAATCAATTAGTCATTTAGTAAATACAGGTGGCTTACAATTCCCTACACCTTCACTCAACCCAAGTTGTTAAACTTTTTTGCTTTATTTCAGCAGATTTGAATCAAGAACCTTTCCTTTTTTTCAGTATTATTGGAATACAATTGACTTATTTTGTCTCATCTTGTCTGGTATGACTTTTAAATTTTTAACTGCTTCCTTTCTGGACCTAGGATGCTTACTCTTGGACTTGCTATTAATTGGAAGAATATTAATCTCAATCTTATCCCAGTAACTGTTACTTGTGGAACTGAATTGAATCTTTTACTAATATACTATAATTCTAATAGAAATTCAGAAAATTACTTATTTACTTACTTACCTACACAATTAATTTTCTTAGAGGTTGAACCCAGGGTCTTGCATATAATTTGCAAATTATCTACCAGTGAACTGCACCCCAGCTGATTTATTTTTATTTTTATTTTCTGAGTCTGGATGTCATGAAGGCTACCACTGACCCCAAACTTGTGACTCTCCTGCCTCTGCCTCCCAAGTTGAGAGATTAAGGGCACATGCCATTTCACCCAGCTGAAAACTAGAAATTTAAAAATTGAATCATGGTGTATAACCACCTAAACTTCAATTGTGTTAGGCATATAATCTAGAGAGAAACTATAAGGAAAGAAAAAGAGAAAAAAATAAGAAAAACAGTGTCTAAGTATTGAGGTGAGTGTCAATTTTCATAAAGTAATATAAAAAGAAAGTGAGAGTAAGGAGGACTGGATTTTCTATAGGGAACCAAGCCTCATTATCTCACAGTAATTTTAAAAATGATTTTTTAAGGAAATCTAAAACCTTTCATTGAGGTTTTTAATTTTTTAGGTAGAGCAAAAGGCCATTATTTGCTGAGTCTTAAGATCTTTCCAAGAATACAAGTTATAAAAATGTAAGATACCATTCAGTTATAGTTTGCCTGTTGTTTACATATGTCTATCTGAAAAAAAGTATATAGAATCTTCTGTCGGAAAAATACTACCAGTCAACTATTAGTCATAGTTAGCAGAGCTAACTATGTAGCAGAGAAAAAGCAATGCCATATCTACTTCAATTAGCTAAATGTTGCTGTCTAGATTTATCTAGCATTTGTAATTTAATCAGAGCTAAATGAGATCATTGTTTAATTAAAATTGAAACTAATTAATTGTCCCAATTGTTGTTTCTATAAAACACACAATTTCTTAACAAAGCCACTTTGATGAAGTGAAGAGATCACTCAGAACATTGCCTTAGGATCATTGATGTGAATAGTGGTCAGTCATAATATAATTATATTCTTACTCTGAACTAACACATAGCATTGAAAAGAAAATATTTACTTTAAGTATTAGGCCTCCTAAAAGTAATATATCTTAAAACAAGAACACAAATAAATTTTTGAAGAAATAGAATGGGAGCTAAAAAAATTGCAAAAGTTCAAGTAAGAGATGTACTCCTCTCCTTTTTGTTGACTCAAAATGATCTATTTGTGACACCACTCAATTTTTTTTAGTCTTTATTTTAAAAACTATTTATGTTAGTAGACTTGTTTGAACTTCATATCAGTCTTACCTAATTTCTCTTGTGGGCCTTTCTCCTGATCTTTCTTTCACTACTCTGAGTCAATCACACATTACTCGTCCTAATCCACTGAAAACAAATATTTCCTATCATTTCTCCATTTTGGTGAAAGGCCACGTATCAAAGGTCTGGATCAGCTTGGGGTCAGGGTTTGGCTGCATTTGAAATATATCTGGCATTTTAAGCAAAGACATGCTGATTCTTAATTCTTACCAATCTGTACATAGTTCTAGATAGAAGGAATTCTAAATTTAGGAATTACAAAGTTTGAAACTATAGTTTTCCTTTATAGCTTAGTCTCTCAATAATGTAAAGGAATTGATCCTACTTCTAGGATCAAAAAGGAAAACATACCTTTCTTACTCAGTTTTTCTTGGCCACATCTCATTATCATTTCATTAGTCTTTTGTACACTATGATCAAGTTGGCCCTTCCATGCCTCATAGGTGACAAAGAAACCAAAAGAAATGTGACGCAAGACCCTTGCACTAGAGTACTCTAATCATGTACCTAGATGGAGATGGAATATTCTTTCATGAGTTTTTAGCTCAATATCAGTGTCCAGAGTGTGTATGAGAAAAATAAGGATCTTGAACCATAAGCCTTAAAGGCATAGTTGGACTATGTTTTTATAATCAGTCTTATCATGACTAAAACCAGGGGAATATTGAAAATTACATTTGGCTAAAAGTCAGTTTGTCCAAGTGAAATATATTTTTTAAGAAAAATATTCAAACAAAATATTAAATATAAACATCCTCAAGGTAGAGAATGGTTTAGGTTATAAAAATCTTTTCTTCTTCCTATGATATATATTCAAGCTGCTAAGCATACTCATGGTCCAAGGGGAAAGAAGAAATATACTAATGTTGAAATCCTAAGGAGGATTTCGCACATAATTCACATGAAGTATTTGGCTTTCATAGCTCCTCTCTTTCTTCTGGTTGTGGCTTCCTGAAAAATAAAGGTGCTGTAGCTAAAACATGCATCTGAAAATACCCTGTGTGATGGCAAACCTCAGAAACTAGCACAACTAGTTCTAATCATATTCCCAACGCTAATTGACTTTTGATCTTGAACAGTTTCTATAGAAGCATTTCCTCATCTCTGCCTGGAAGGGTCTGATAACTAGGTCATTCTGAAAAACTTCTTCCATCATTTACAGTTACTTGGTTTTTATTCTAAAATGCATAGGTTTGTGGGAGTTATAATATTGGTTATATTAGACTACCACTTGGAATTAAAGACACAACTGTAATTCATTCACTACTTTGAGTTTACTTTGCAACAGAAGAAAAAATAATGAACAGGAAAGATATTTCTAGAAATTATTTTAAAATAAATTTATGTTATATGTCATCAAAGAAAACCAGAGTTGGGCAATAGTAAAATGAGAAAAATATTTTATTCAGGACTATGGCATAGAGGAAAAGAGACCCCGACATAGAATCAGGTTTAATTCCTATACAACAAGAAAAAATGGTGATTTATAGCCAGGGAGCAATTTGGAGGGGCTCATGAATGGAAGATTACTAACAAGAGAGGTAAAGCATAGATGCAATTCTTGCTAAACCTAAAAGCAGGCTTATTGAAGAATGCCAGGGTGATCAGCTATCAGCTGGGGGGTTGTAAAGGGTAAGGAATTGGATCAGATATCAAGCATAGAGGATTATTACTAAACTGACTTAGGAGTCTTGCTGCAACTGAGCTCTTGTGGATAAAGTACAAGAATGTGATTTCACTGAAAAATCTTGTCAAAAATTTAAGTGGTCTGGAGATGAGGATCAGCAGTAGAACACTTTCCTGACACAGGCAAGGACTTGGTTTCAATCACCAGAACTGGTAAAAGAGGAAAAAAAAATAGTCAAGAACAAACGCCTGTCAAGGGTTATAAGATGGTTATATATTCAGAAATAAAATTTCTTTTGAGAAGTACCATCTTGTCCTCAAGTGTCATGTTTGGGAGTGGGACTATAGAGACAATAATGAATAGTCCCTATCTCTAAGCAAAGTATTGCCTAGTGGAGGTTGCAGCATTTTTAATGGATAAATCCAATGTGAAATGATATTTGCTACAGTACAGTTATTATCAAGATGCAGTAACACACACATGGGGGCAATCTCATCCACATTAGAAAGTGAGAGAAGATATATTCTGAAGTTATGGTTTGAGACAAGAAATGAATTTGTAGTATCAGTTATTTTCTCAGAGAACAATTCTCTAGAAAATGAAGGTAACTACTAATGACACCCAAGGTACTTGTTAAGCAATGGGCTGGAGCAAAACAATCCAGAAGAAAGGCTTGTTTTTTCTCAGTAAAGATCTAATAACTCAGCCAAATATATATGTTGTATATTTTTATTTAGATAATGAATACAATGTGCTAGGCTCTGGGCATACTACACAAAATGATGTGATCTTTCTTCATTAACCTTATAGTTATGATAGATACTAATAAGGACAAAAAAGCAAATATATAAATGTAAAAGTGAAAATTGCAATTATGAGTATGTGAAAATTAAGATTTCTTAACAGAAAATACAAAGACAAGCAGGTTGTTTTAGTAAAGTGTTAGCAAATTCTCCCTGATTGCTTATAAACTAAAACTTGAAGGCAGAGAAGGAATCTCTATATAACAAAACCTGGCCTTTGTGTGATGTTGTTGTTGTTGTTAGGTACCATTGAGTCGTGTCTGACTCATAGCGACCCTCATATGGTTTTCAATGGCTGATTGTTTCGGGATTACCATGGGAGTGGATTGCCACATCCTTCTCCCATTTTTGTGGTGCTGGGAATCAAACTCGGGACCTCAGAGACTGCAGAGCAGCACTCTACCAACTGAGCTAAATCCCAGGCCCAAGTATACATAAATATACAACATGAGAGTGAAAGAGAAGAGAACACAGGCTATTTAGAGTACTGTTCCTCAATTTACTAGTCCCAAAAAGACAAATCAAAACATATCATGGAGGAAGCCACACTAAGAAGAAAACAAAACTACACAAAATAAGATAAAAACAAAACAAAAATCTGCTGAATTTAGTAATATTGTTGATTTACATTCTGGCTCAAAAAACTGATGTGGTTACTGATTTGCAACATACCCTTACTGATGGGAAAGCAACCTACCAAACTTGCTTCTTTAGAGTACACCAAACAGAGAAATGAAAATGTTAGAAGGTCCTTGAAGAATAATTTGGCATGCTACCTGCATGGACAAAAGACCACTGTGCCCAATTTGTAATAAACTGGATAGAGCTGCAGAAGATGAGACTATGAGAATGTCAGCAATCTTAAGATTTACTGAGGCATATTAAAAAGTCTGAGCTAGAATTTAGCTCAGTTGGTAGAATGCTGCTCTGCAGCCTCTGAAGACCCAGGTTTGATCCCCAGCACAGCAAAAATGGGAGAAAGACTTGGCAATCTGCTCCTAAAGCAATCCCAAGACAATCAGCCATTGAAAACCCTATGAGGGTCATTCTGAGTCTGACCAAATTCTATGGCACCTAACAAAAACTAAACAGTCTGCATTTAGTTTCATATATAAATGAAAAGCATAGAATGCTTTTTAGAGGGGAATTATTCCAGACTGTGACTTAAAAAAAAAGATTCATTGGTTGGTGACCTTCTATGCTCATAAAGAATATTAAGATAAATGGAAGAATTAAAGAAATAAGTGGGTTTTTTTGTCAATTTAGTTGTCACTTTAACAATTAATAGATTTCTTATACTAAGAACATTTGATGAATGTTACATTCATTTCTCCCCACCATGTTAAAAATTAGTTTAGATACTTTTATATTTATATGTTTTATTTCTATGCATTATTTTAAATTTAAACTTCTTCTCTAGCCATGAAATGACTTTTTTCATACAATGTTAGTAGAATTCAAAGTTTAGAGGAATCAATGACAAATGACTGGGGAAGGAAAGTAAGAAATTTGTTGGTCAATGGAGGAAAAGTGTAGATAAATACATGCATAATGCTGTAGGTAATGAAAACACAAATTAATGTCTTTATGATATAAGAATTTAAATATGTTTATTGTATTATTGTTGTTGTTTGTTTTTAGGTGCTGTTGAGTAGGTATCTGGTTCATAGCGACCCTACATACAACTGGCAAAACACTTTGTCAGTGCTTCTCTGCTGTTCATAGGGTTTTCAATGGCAGATTGCTTTTTGGGAGTGGGTTGCCAGGTCTGTCTCCCAAGCCTGCAGCACCTGGTCTTCCCAAGTGGTCTCCCATCCGGTTACTAACCAGGCTCAAACCTGCTTAGCTTCTGAGATCTGAAGGGATTGGATGCCACAGGGCTACGGCTGCAGGCATTATTGTAGTAAGATCTATTTAAAGATTTTGTCTTGTTTTCTTTCATTTATAAGGACATTGCACAACCATAAGAGCCCAAATTTCCCTCAAAAGCATCTT
>VMDO01027232.1:0-25577 GCA_007922755.1 Pedetes capensis
GTCCGAAATATGTAAGACGCAGTCTGGCCATTCTTGCTTCCAAGGAGCACTCTGGTTGCACTTCTTCTAGGACAGATTTGTTGGTTCTTTTGGCAGTCCATGGTATATTCAATAGACGTCTCCAGCATCACAATTCAAAAGCATCAATTCTTTTTCTGTCTCTCTTGTTCAATGTCCAGCTTTCACAACCATATGATGCGACTGAAAATACCATGGCATGAGTCAGACGCACCTTCATCTTCAATATGACATCTTTGCTTTTCAATACTCTAAAGAGATCTTTGCCACAGATTTTCCTAGAGCAATGCATCTTTTGATTTCTTGACTGCTGCTTCCACTAGTGTTCATTATAGAGCCAAGCAAAGCAAAATCTTGAACAACCTCAATCTTTTCTCCATTTATTGTGAAGTTGCATGCTGACCGAGTTGTAAGGATTTTTGTTTTGTTGATGTTTAGTCATAACCCATATTGAAGGCTATGATCTTTGATCTTCATCAGCAAATATTTCAAATCCTCTTCACTTTCAGCAAGCAGAGTTGTATCATCTGCATAATGCAGGTTGTTAATGAGTCTTCCTCCAGTCTTAATGCCCATTCTTCCTCATAAAGTCTAGCTTCTCGGATTATTTGCTCAGCGTATAAATTGAAGAGATAGGGTGAAAGTAAACAGCCCTGGTGCACACCTTTCCCAATTTTAAACCATGCAGGGTTTCCTTCTTGTATTCGAACAACTGCCTCCTGGTTCATGTATAGATTTCTCATGAGCACAATTAGGTGTTCTGATATTCCCATTTTCTGAAGTGTTATCCATAATTTGTTATGATCCACACAATCAAATGCTTTTGCATAGTCAATAAAACATAGATAGACATCTTTCTGATATTCTCTGCTTTCAGCCAATATCCACCTGACATCAGCAATGATGTCCCTGGCTCCCCAACCTCTTCTGAATCCCGTTTGATTTTCTGCTAATTTCCTGTCTATATCCTGCTGCAGTCATTTCTGAATGATCTTTAGTAGAATTTTGCTGGTGTGTGATATTAATGATACTGTCCAATAGTTTGCACATTCAGTTGGATCTCTTCCAGTCAGTTGGCCAAGTAGCTGTTTTCCAAATCTGTTGGCATAAACATGTTAACACCTCCAGTGCTGCATCTGTTTGTTGAAACATCTCTATTGGTATCCCATCAATTCCTGGAGACTTGTGTTTCACCAGTTCTTTCAAGGCAGCTTCCACTTCGTCCTTCAACACCACTGGTTCCTCTTCGTATGCAACCTCTTGGAATGGTTGGTCATCTACCAATTCTTTCTTGTATAATGACTCTGTGTATTCCTCCCATCTTCTTTTGATGTTTCCTGCATCATTTAATATTTTCCCTTTAGAATCTTTCACTACTGCCACTCGAGGCTTGAATTTTTTCTTCACTTCCTTAAGCTTGAGAAACACAGAGAGTGTTCTTCCCTTTGGTTTTCTGCCTCCAGCTCCTTGCACATGTCATTATAATATTTGTTTTTGTCTTCTGAAGCTGACTTTTGAAATCTTCTGTTTAGTTCCTTAACTTCCTCATGTCTTCCTTTTGCTTTAGCTGCTCCACATTCGAGGGCAAGGTCCAGTGTCTCTTTTGACATGTAATTTGGTCTTTTCTTTTTTTCTTGTCTTTTTAATAACTTTTTGCTTCCTTCTTGAATGATATCTTTTATGTCATGCCACAACTCCTCTGGTCTCCTATCATTTGTGTCTAATGCATTAAACCTATTTTTGAGGTGGTCTCTGAACTCAGGTGGGATATACTCAAGGTCATACCATGGCTCTCGTATACTTATTCTAATTTTCTTCAGCTTCAGTTTGAACTTGCATATGAGAAGTTGATGGTCTGATCCACAGTCAGCACCTGGTCTTGTTTTGACATTTTGTATAGAGCTTTTCCATTGTCTCTTTCCACATATGTAGTCAATTTGATTCCTGTAAGTTCCGTCTGGTGAAGTCCATGTGTATAGTCTCCGTTTATGATGTTGAAAAAATGTATTTGCAATGAAAAGGTCATTGGTCCGACAAAATTCTATCATGCGATCTCCAGCTTCATTTCTGTCACCAAGACCATATTTTCCAACTACTGGGCCTTCTTCTTTGTTTCCAACCTTTGCATTCCCAGTCACCGGTGATTATCAGTATGTCTTGATTGCATGTTTGATCTATTTCAGATTGCAGAAGCTGATAGAAGTCTTCCCTTTCTTCATTTGTGGCCTTGGTGGTGGGTGCATAAATTTGAATAATAGTCATATTAACTGGCCTTCCTTGTAGGCATATGGATATTATTCTATCACTAACAACATTGTATTTCATGACAGATCTTGAAATGTCTTTTTTGATGATGAATGCAACCCCATTTCTCTTTAGTTTATCGCTCCCAGCATAGTAGACCATATGACTGTCTGACTCAAAATGGCCTATGCCGGTCCATTTTAGCTCACTGATGCCTAGAATGTCAATGTTTATGTGCTCCATTTCTCTTTTAACGATTTCTAATTTTCCTAGATTCATACTACGTACATTCAATGTTCCAATTATTAATGGATGTTTACAGTTGTTTTTCCTCATTTTGAGTCATGCCACATCAGCAAATGGAGGTCCCTGGGGCTTTACTCCATTTCCATCATCACAGTAGACTCTACTTGGAGGAGACAACTCTTCCCCAGTAGTCTTTTGAGTGCCTTCCAACTTGCAGGGCTCATTTTCCGGCACTATATCTGACAGTGTTTCTTTGCTATCCATAGGGTTTTCAATGGCTAGTTGTTTTGGGAATGGCTTGCCAGGTCGTACTCCCTAGTCTGTCTTAGTCTGGAAGCTCAGCTGAAAACCTGTCCACCATGGGTAATCTTGCTCATGTCCGAGGTTACAGTGGCAGAGCTCTCAGCCTCATTGCAATACACAAGCCCCCACAGTGCGGCAAACTGACAGACGTGTGGGGGTTCTGAAACTTACAAGCTTCTAATTATGCCAGGTAACCTGATTTCAAAATTAACTTTTGAAAGTGAAAGGAATCTTTAATTCAAGAATCTTTAGAAATGTCACTGCTTTTTTAAAGAGAAGACATGTAGAGACACAGTGATATTCTCCTACTGCATAGCACTCCCACTCTGTTGAACCAGACCATGAACCTGATATGGTTTGATATTTCTACATGTTCTGTTATAAATACTTTCAAAGAATAACAACCAGAGAATTTTGAAATCACACCTTCTATTTAGGATGAATTTGTAAATAAAATAAAGGAAGACTGGCTTTCTATTCCTTCAAAAAAATAAAGACAGAAGGCCACAGTTCAAAAGAATGTCTACTTTGAGCCTATTTGTTATACTCTTGAGGAAGAAATGTTGCAGTTGAAATGGGGAAGGGTTGTTCCTGGTCTGTGATCCAGTGACTCTTTTGTGAAAACCAGGGTCTAGAACTTCCAGGCAGGTATGTTATACTGAGTTTGGCCTCAGATTTGAGGATAGTGCTATCACATCACCCATGCATGACTGGTAAGAGCAAGAAGACACTTTGAGGGTACAAAGACTTAGCCAAAAGTCATCAGTAAGTTAGGGATAAAGCCAAAACTATATAAACAGTAGTTTAAAGATAGGCTCAGAAGTTATTTTACTCATTCACAGAGAACAATGAAAGGCCAACAAATTTAAAGAAATATGATTCCTTCATCAGCTTCTAATAGAACATAGAACAGCTCCTTTTCAACATCTTATTTCTCAAAGGATATGAATTAGCTATGATCATTTTTACAGATGGAGAAGAAATGAAATTTTTATGCCATACAAACTCTATGGAGACCTGTCTGTCTTCTCTATTGTTCTGTCCCCAACAACTAGAACTGAACCTGACACACTTAGCATTCAGCAAAGCTTTGTGGAATAAATGAAGAAAAACTTGAACAGATTGGTAAATCAGAAGAGAAAAAAAGAAAGTAGAAAATATTTTTTCTATTTGTTTTCATACAAAAAGCTATCAGGTGAAAACTAATATAAATGCCAGGAGAAATATTTCTCCCTGGGGAAATAGCTCTTGTCTAATACATTCTGTTTCTCTGATGTCACTGTTAAGTTCTTGTTGCTGGACATAACTCATCGTCTTTGAGCATAAACAGATCTTTATCTTAGGTTCTACCAGTTTCTTTGTAGTATGTATTTCTCACTGATTTTTCATACTCTTTCTTGGGTGGGGGAGCATTATCAACCTGAAGAGTTAAACAAAAAATTGAATAGTTGACAGGCTGTAGTCCCAAAAGTTGGCTTTTTTTGACCACCTTCTCAATTCCACGCTTACCAGATCCATGTCTAAGATTCCAGCTTGCCTTAAATTTACATGAGTACATTCACACTTACCAGTTCTAACCTCCATGCTCAGGGCTGGCCTTCTTTCCATTGCCTTTATTATGTTTGACCATGGCTATTGAGGGGGCTGGGATTTAGCTCAGTTGGTAGAGCGTGGTGCTGGAGTCTCTGAGGTCCTGAGTTCAATTACCAGCACTGCAAAAATGGGAGAAGGGCCTGGCAATCCACTCCCAAAGCAATCTCAAAAAACTCAGCCATTGAAAACGCTACGAGGGTCACTATGAGTCAGATACCGACTCGATGGCACCTAACAACAACAACAACAATGCCTATTGAGTAGCTATGAATAAAAAAATGAATACAGAGAAAAATGAGAAATAAAAAAGAAATTGGATGGGATATATCTGTTCCTAGAGCAAGCCCCTTTTAGAAAAATATTTGATGTGAAAGAAGAAATCTCACACTTCTACAGCATAGAAATGAGTCTGGATTTTAGAAGCCATTCTCACTCAAACTCAGTTAAATCAGCATGAATCTGTCCTTGTGTTCAGTGAGCTTTGAGATCCTTGAATCTAATACCTGTTGTAAATGTCTATAAGAAGTCATTCTAAAGAGATAAAATCAATAGGATACATTATAGTAAAAGACAATGAAAGATAATAAAATTTATCTTTCTCATCTCCCCTTTTGATGACATCACAATTTAAAAATAGGTAGGTATAGAGAGGAGTCCAGTAGAGGAATTTCAGTTAGGCTAATCTACCTACAAGTAGACTGTCTTCCAGAATACAAGAACATTTGGCAAACATTGGTTGGCACATTCTTTCTAAAAGGTAAAAGTCTTCTTGCTTGCTTGCTTGCTTGCTTGCTTGCTTGCTTTCTTTCTTTCTTTCTTTCTTTCTTTCTTTGGCAAGTTTTAAGGAACACTGATGATTGTCAGGCAAATCTTTGAAACCATAGACAAAAAGCAGGCTAATCCAAAACACACAACATCCCCAGCTAGCTCAGATCCATGAAGTTAGGCTGAGGATTCTGGGACATTAACTATGAAACATAAATCCATGATTTATATGGCACCATAACTGGGCAGGGAGCTGGGATTTAGCTCAGTTGGTAGAGTGATGCTCTTCAGTCTCTGAGGTCCCAAGTTCGATTCCCAGCACCACAAAATGGGAGAAGGACATGGCAACCCACTCCCAAGGCAATCCTGAAACAGTCAGCCATTGAAAACCCTATGAGGGTCGCTATGAGTTGTACTTGACTCGACAGCACCTAACAACAACAACAACATAACTGGGCAGAGTTCTTCTTCAATATTATCAAGTATTTCTCACACTGGGGGCAATTACTTATCCTTGATGCTATAAAAAGTACTATATTGTAAAGAACCACAGTTTAGTTACTGCTACCCACTAGGATGTGGTTCTCAATCTTTTGTGGGCACATGAATCAACTAGAGTGAGCTTGTACAAAATATAGATTGACCCCTCTCTAAGCCTGTCTAATTAACATGATTACAAGATTGGGAAGGGAAAAGGCCAGTGAGTAAGATGCAAATGGTCTGTAAAGCACAAATGGAAAAACCCAGCACTGGAGTGTGATATAAACTCCAGGAAATCAGGACTCTTACTGTGTAAATCTTAATTCCCTGCCCCTGACATGAGACTTGAACTTGGTACATACAATGACTATTTAGTGAATGAAAAGCAGATGGTATTTATAGGTTCCAGGCATGGTTCTAAGTACTCTATACACATTAACTTATTTAATCTCCCTAAAAGGACCATTGTTAGCCTTAACATTAGATGAACACCCTTCTTCACATTATCCAGAGAATGGAATATGGTTGGATTCTTTTCAGCTGCTACCTCCTCAGGAAGACCCTTCTTGACTACCTATCTAAAGTTATACCAATCCCATTCCCATCCTATCACAAGATTGTGTTCCTTTTCTTTACAGCACTTGCCTCTATCTAAAATTACTTTATCTAGTTTATTATCTGTTTCATCCAATAAAATATAAGCTCCATAGAGCAGGAATCTTTCAAATCTTATTTGTCACTATATGGAGGCACAATGCTTGACTCACAGTAAACACCAAAGAAATATTTGTTAAATGAATGTGTATAATAAATGCAAAGTAAGAGTTGATTTGCAATATAATTTCTTAGAACTTCTGAATTGAAAGGCTTCTAACTAAAAAAAAATCATCAAAATGATTTCCTAATCTACCCTATCCAAAGTCATAGCTGGGCATGAGGAAAAGGGAGAAATAAGTAAGGATTAAATCCCTCTGTGGATTCAAGATTTTGTTTGAAGTGAACTCTCAGGACATCAGAAACACCTGTGTTCAAACAAACATAAATAAAAAACATATTTCAAAATCAAATGTACATGATTTTTAGATTAATCAATATTTTCATTAGCCACACAATGACTCTCCTTAACTAGATCAAAAGGCTGTATCTACTTGACACTAAAAGAGAAAGTTAAATTAATGAGATTCAAGCCAACAGTATTAAAACTAAAAAGAATGTATAGCCCGATTCACTACAAATGGTGACTCTCTCAGAATTTTTGACTGTGTTACTCTCTGTGCCAACGAAATCATTATTAGGATCTGACTAGCCATAGGCTCAGGAGACAATTTTGTTTATAACTTTAAATGGGTTTTAAATCAGCTTCTCATGTATTATGGCTCAAAACCATGATTCCTTTGCAAGGGGTCTCTTGCTAGTTGAGATCATATTAATGCTAACTAAACCCCTGCAGTGTTCCTACTGTGGACAATCACATTGTTCTCTTTCTTCTCTTCATTCATTGTTGTGAATCTCAGGAAAACAAGAGTAGAGTCTTGGAATTGCTGCTGAATGAAACTTTGTGCTCCAAATGATTTTTACTATTTCTGCTAAAATGTCAGTGAATGTTGTTGGTGATGTTGTTACATAGAAAATACTCAAGATCAACTAGAAACTTAAAAATATGTTTACCTTGTTTTATTTTTAGAATGTCTTTTTGCTATGGTCATTCAGGGAGTTGACCAGATCTGGGTTGGCTTCATTAGTCATCCAAGAGTATGTGCATGGATCATGGAAAAGCATTTCCATTATTAAGGAATTGCTGGTATCCAAACACATTAATTTCAGGCAATCATTAAAGTTTAGCATGAAACTTGGTAGTACCAAAATAGATGAGGGGGAGGGATGGAGGAAAGAGTACAAACAGTAGTGATGTCACTGTTACTATTGTTGTTAGGTGGAAAGTTGAATCTGTACATAGCAACCCTATGTACAACAGAATGAAATACTAGCAACATTGTGCCATGCACATGATCTTTTTGTTTTTGAGCCCATTGTTTCAGCCACTATGCTTCTTCTTATCTTCTGTTGTGCCACATTAGCAAAAGAAGGTCCCAGGAGCTTTACTACATTCCCATCATTAAGTTCAACTCTACTTTGAGGAGGCAACTCTTCCCCCATCATTTCTTGAATGCCTTCCAGCCTACATGGCTCATTTTCCAGCACTGTATTTGGCAGTGATTCTCTGCTATTCACAGGGTTTTAAATGGCTTATTGTTTCAGGATTGGGCTGCCAGGTCCTTTTCCTTAGTTTGTCTTAATATGGAAGTTCAGCTGAAATCTGTCAACCATGGGTGACCTTGCTGTATCTGTAATACCAGTGGCATAACTTTCAGCATCACAGCTTGCACAAGCCTCCACAGCACAACAAGCTGACAGATATGTGGAGGACTGTTACTATATTGTTGTTGTTAGATGCTGTCCAGTATGGTGCAACTCAAAGTGACCCTACATATAGCAGAACGAAACACTCCCCACGATTCTGTTCCAGGCACAAGATCTTATTTATGTTTAAGCCCATTGTTCCAGACACTGTGTCAATCCATCCAGTGGAGGGCTTTCCTTTTTTCATTGACCTACCACTCTAACAAGCATGATGTCCTTCTCCAGGGATTGGTCCCTCCTGACTACATGTCCAAAATTATTAAGACACAGACTAGCCATCCTTGTTTCCAAGGAGCACTCTGGTTGCACTTCTTCTAGGACAGATCTCTTGGTTCTTTTGGCAGCCTATGGGACATTCAATATTAATTTCCAGTACCATAATTCAAAAGCATCAATTCTTCTCCTGTCTCCCTTGTTCAATATCCAACTTTTACAACCATAAGATGCGACTAAAAATATCATGGCATGAGTCAGGCACACCTTCGTCTTCAATGTGACATCTTTACTTTTCAATATTTTAAAGAGTTCTTTTGCCACAGCTTTTCCCAAAGCAATGCATCTTTTGATTTCTTGACTGCTGCTTCCACAGGTGCTGATTGTAGAACCAAGTAAAGCAAAATTATGGACAACCTCAATCTTTTCCCCATTTATTGTGAAGTTGCTTACTGACCCAGTTATAAGGACTTTTGTTCTATTGATGTTGAGTCACAATCCATACTGAAAGTTATGTTCTTTGATCTTCACCAGTAAATGTTTCAAATCTTCTTCGCTTTCAGCAAGTAGAGTTGTATCATCTGCATAACACAGGTTGTTAATGGATCTTCCTGTAATCCTGATGCCATGTTCTTCTTCATAATGTCTAGCTTCTCAGATTATTTGCTCAGCATATAAATTGGAGAGATACCATGAAAGGATGCAGTCCTGATGCACACCTTTCTCAAGTTTAAACCAAGCAGTGTTTCCTTGTTCTGTTCCGACTGCTTCCTTGTCCGTGCACAGATTCCTCATAAGTACAATTAGGTGCTCTGCCATTCCCATTCTTCACAGTGTTATTCATAATTTCTTATGATCCACCCAGTCGAATGCCTTTGCATAGGCAATAAAACATAGATAAACATCTTTCTGGTATTCTTTGCTTTCAGCTAATATCCATTTGACATCAGCAATGATGCCCCTGGTTCTCTGCCCTCTTCTAAATCTGGCTTGATTTTTCGGCAGTTCCCGGTCTATATGCTGCTATGGTTGTTTTTTAATGATCTTTAGTAAAATTTTGCTTTTGTGTGATATTAATGATATCATTCAATAGTTTCCACATTCAGTTGGATCCCCTTTCTTAGGAAGAGCCATATATATGGATCTCTTCCAGTCAATTGGCCAGGTAGCTGTTTTCCAATCTTTTGGCATAAACATGTTAGCACCTCCAGTGCTGCATCTGTTTGTTGAAACATCTCTACTGGTATTCCATCAATTCCTAGAGCCTTGTGTTTCACCACTTCCTTCAAGGGAGGTTCTATTTTGCCCTTCACTACAATTGGTTCCTCATCATATATAACCTCTTGAAATGGTTGGTCATCTACCAATTCTTTTTTGTATAATGACTCTGTGTATTCCTTCCATCTTCTTTTGATGTTTCCTGCATCATTTAATATTTTCCCTGTAGAATTTTTCATTATTGCCACTCTAGGCTTAAATTTCTTCTTCAATTCCTTAAGCTTGAGAAAAACAGAACATGTTCTTCCCTTTTGGTTTTCTGTCTCCAGTTCTTTGCACTTGTCATTAAAATATTTTATTTTTTCTTCTCAAACTGCCTTTCAAAATGTTCTGTTTAGTTCCTTAACTTCATCGTGTCTTCCTTTTACTTTAGCTGCTTAATATTCATGGGCAAGTTTCAGAGCCTCTTTTGACATGTAATTTGGTCTTTTCTTTTTTTTCCTGTCTTTTATTAACCTTTTGCTTTCCTCATGAGTAATATCTTTGATGTTGTGCCACAACTCATCTGGTCTTCCATCATTTGTGTCTAATGCATTAAACCTGTTCTTGAACTCAGGTGGGATATACTCAAGGTCATACCTTGGCTCTCGTACATTGTTCCAATTTTCTTCAGCTTCAGTTTGAACTTGCATAGGAGAAGTTGATGATCTGATCCCACAATCAGCACCTGGTCTTGTTCTGACATTTGCTATGGAGCTTTTCCATTGCTTCTTTCCACAAGTGTAGTCGATTTTGTTCCCGTATGTTCCATCAGGTGAAGTTCATGTGTGTAGTCACTGTTTATGTTGGTGAAACATGTATTTGCAATAAAAAGGTCATGGATCTGACAAAATTCTATCATTTGATCTCCAGCATCATTTCTGTCACCAAGGCCATATTTTCTGACTACTGAGCCTTCTTCTTTGTTTCCAACCTTTTCATTCCAGTCACCAGTAATTATCAGTACATCTTAATTGCATGTTTGATCTATTTCAGATCGCAGAAGCTGGTAGAAATCTTCCCTATCTTCCTTTATGGCTTCAGTGGTGGGTGCATAAATTTGAATAATAGTCATATTAACTGGACTTCTTTGTAGGCATATGGATAGTAGTCTATCACTGACAGCATTGTATTTCAGGACATATCTTGAGATGTCTTTTTTGATGATGAATACAACCCCATTTTTCTTTAGTTTGTCATTCCCAGAATAGTAGACCATAAAATTATCTGACTCAAAATGGCCCATGTTGGTCCATTTTAACTCACTGATGCCTAGAATGTCAATGTTTATGGGCTCCATTTCTCTTTTAATGATTTCTAATTTTCCTAGATTCCTACTACATACATTCTATGTTCTAATTATTAATGGATATTTATAGTTGTTTCTCCTTATTTTGAGTCATGCCACATCAGCAAATGGAGGTCCCTGGGGCTTTACTTCATTTCTGTCATCAAGGTAGACTCTACTTTGAGGAGGTAACTCTTCCCCAGTCATCTTTTGAGTGCTTTCCAACCTTGCAGGCTCATTTTCTGGCACTATATCTGACAGTGTTTCCCTGCTATTCAGAGTTTCCAATGGCTAGTTGTGGGGGCTGCCATGTCCTACTCCCTAGTCTGTCTTAGTCTGGAAGCTCAGCTGAAATCTGTCCACCATGGGTGACCCTGCTGGTATCTGAAATACCAGTGGCATAGTTTCAGCCTAATAGCAACATGGAAGCCCCCACAGCAGGACAAGCTGACAGACATGTGGGGACTGTTACTATAGGAAGGCAAAAATCCTTTCTTTGCAAATACCTCCACCTAAGAGAAATTTTGCTTCCTCCTTCCATTGAGAAATATTTAATTGAAATACTTTAAAAGATAGAGAGGAATTTGTTTTCATTCTAAAAATTTCCAAGTGCAATCTAGTCAAGAACAAAGACAATTTCTACATTCACTACTGAAGTCCTCTCCTCAGAACCATCTGGATTAACTCAAAGCCAGATTTAGCACGTTTTGTTCTCCATTTTGTGAGCAAAACATAATTTGGATTATAAATTTCTCTGAGTCTCATGCATAGAGCTGAGAGCCTCTGTCATTTCCTTATCAGAAATTACAGGAGAAATTCCAAATATAAAGAATCACAGAGATTTATTGCCTCCATTCCCAGCCTGACACTTGGCTGAGCATGGAGTGTAACTGTCCAAAAAGAAGTCCTCTACTAAGGTATGAAGAGAGCTGGCTGCTTGAGAAGTCCAGACTTGGGAGTGACACAAAAGGAGGTTTGGACTTTTACATGGCCAGCAAAACCTCGTCTGTTTGAAGTAGGATCAATTGATTTCTTAAACATTTCAAATAAGCAAAATTCTACAGGAAATGGGAGCCAGATGCATTTTAAACTTAAGAGTTCCTTGGAAGAGAAGTAGAAAATAGTCGCAAAACATCCTCTAGTTTCATTTTGGCCCTCCCCATAGACTTATCTCCAGAACTATACTTGTACAATGTGTGTTTAGAGATGGTGATTGAATAAACTTGGGAGGGGGAGAGATTTTCTTATTCAAATACAAAGACAAGCAGTATGAGTCTGATATATGCCAATTTCTTTTCAAATACTGTATTGATTTGGAAACGGCTCAAAAACACTTAGAAATAAAACATCAGCAGTGAAACAGGCACCAGATTGGCAATTTCTACAAACCCGCCAAGGTAGGCTATATTACTCTTATTGTAAACCTAGAGAAATAGAGGCTTATTGAGATTCACTGATTTGCCAGAGACCACAATGATTATAAATGGACAGACTGAGGCTAACTCATCAAAGGAGACCCCAGTTGTACACCAAAATACACTTAGAAAGCAGGAATAAGTGTGAGTGTACTGTGGTACACTGGGGTGACTGTTTTACAATAACTTGTTATATTTTTGATAATCAACTAGAAAAGAGAAGCTCAAAATCTCCAAACATAAAATAAAATAAGGAAATGGGAATGCTAATTACCCTGATCTGATCACTACATATTTTATACACATATTGAAATATCACACTGTACCCCATAAATATATACAATTATTATATGGTAATTAAAAAGAATAAATTAAATAAAAAATAATTTAAGGAATCTCCAGTTGATCCTTAGAGTTGAAACTGAAATGAAAAGAGTCTGATCGTTAAGACTAAGTTTCTTCTACACTTGCTCTTGCTAGTTTGCACCACTCTGCACAAGGTACAGGAATAAAGTGAAAGCCTATGTTGAAGCTATAACTAATAGCTCAGGAGTGGTTAGTAATTGTGTGCATGCCAGGGATGCCACCTCACCAAGCAGAAGCAGCTTACGTACCACTTTCCCCCAGAAGCCCTTAAGGCAGAAAGAAAGGGTTCTCTCCTCTCTCCAATACTCCCAGCTTCAGACATTTAGAATAAAATATAAGGATCATGAAAAAAAGAAAGCCAACACCCTGTCATATCTAGATGCTACCTTATTAACACCTTGTCCTTTGTTCTTGTAACTTTTGTAGAAGATAAAATATTCCTTTCTTCTTAATTTCACGTATGCTATCCAGAAACCCCCAGGATTCCTGGAATTTTTATTTAAAATGTCAGATATTCCAGCAATAATTTTCAGACACCACAGCTTTGGCTAATAGAGAATTCTTACATACCATGTTTGGTACAAAGGATCTCTAGGGATTTTCCCTTTGCTTTCTTCTGCTTTTTCTTCCAGTGAAACTATCTCATTATTGGGTTTGATTTATTAATATGATTATATTTCCCTTCCCATAAATCTCATTTATAAGATAAGGAAAGAATAAAAATGGTAATAAATAGTCATCCCTGTTGTTATGTTAGTTCTCCTCTGCTCTTACATTTGAACTGACTGCTATTCCTTGGGCACTTCTGTATTGGCAAAGAAAGTGATGGGGTTTTTTAAATGTGCATCTATGTGGTTTAGAACTGTCTCTAACATTTGTGATACTTTGGACTAGAGTTCAAGTGGAAACCACTTACCATACATTTTAATATTTAAAAGTTATGAATAGAGCCAGCAAATTCTTAAGTAACTTATACTCCATCCCTCTATCTTGGCAAATATACCTCATAACAGTCTGAAAGGCCAAGTTCAAATTTAGAATTCTCATATTCCTTGATGTTTCCTCTGCATTTTGATGCAGGGAGATCAACCCACTCCTGGTGTTTTTGTTCCCACTTCCAGCTCTACCTTGAACCATGACAGATTTCACAGCCATGCATGTGAATGCCCAGCTAAGCTCCAGGCACAACTCCCAACAAACAGCTGGTCCCTAGCCCCATATTTGTCTCAACGATGCACACTGCAGTGACACAGTCTGGCCATCTCAGAAGGTCAGACCTTGAGAAAAGCCTGTGCAGGTTCTGGAAAGGTCATCAAAACAGAGGATTCTAGGGTTCTGGTAATCCAGTGCATGTTTTAGAAGGGTGTAGGCTCTGCATAGCATAATCCCTTGGCTTCTTACCCCATGGAAGCTGGGAGAGAGAATGCCAGGAGAAAGTCAGAGCAAAGACCGATCTTGAACTTATCTGGGTGGTGCTTGGAGTCAATTCTCCCTTTGTTGTAATGGTCACTTTCCATTCCGCTATGCTCTACAACTAACCATGCATTTGGCCCTGGTATTTGGAAGTGTAACTTAGAAGAGGTACCTCTTTGGCTGACCCAGCATTTTCTCCTTTCTTTGAGATGAAATCATCCTCCTCCTTCTCATCCCCAAAGTCTATCACCTATGAGAAGCCAAAGAAACCATATCAACCCCTAATTTTCTCAATTCCTTTTGGACTTTCTTAAGAGTAGCTTTGTACATGAGAATTTTCTTAATCTCTTCTTTTTAGGCCTTAAAAAACATTAGGTATTGTGCCCTATTCTTCCTTATTTCCAATTCCTTAAAAGAGTTCTTTGCATATAAAGAGGTATTTGTTGTTGTTTTTGTTAGGTATCATCAAGTCGATTTCCAACTCATAGTGACCCTATGTACAATAGGTGAAACACTATTGTCAGTGCTTCTCTGCTATCACAGGGTTTTCAGTGGCAGATTTATTTTCTGGGAGTGGGCTGCCTGGTCCTTCTCCCAAGTCTACAGTATCTGGTATTCCCAGGTGGTCTCTCATCCAAATACTAACCAGGTCCAACCCTGCTTAGCTTCCAAGATCTGACAGGACACCACAATGGTATGGCTGCAGGCAAGAGGTATTTAGAGACTTTTAAACAAACAAAATTCTGTTGTATCCTTCAATAATTTTGAGTTTTAATCTGGCAGCTCAACTTCAATACAAAGAACATAACATTTGTATAAAAGTTCCAAATTCAATTGTTACAGATCAACATAAATATGGGAAGTGTTTGTATATGCAAGGATCTATTCTATATTCAAAGTTTCTGTTGATACAGGTGATGTGTTCTAGTAGTTAAGTACCTAGAACCTAGAGAGAGATGCCCTGAGTTCAAATTTTAGTCCTATTACTTACTGATTCTAGGATGTTTTACAAGTTATTTAAACCCTCTATGCCTAATTCTTTATAGGGAAGTAGGAGTAAGAATAATGACAATGATAGTTTTTCAACAGTTTCTAGCAAACAATAAATCCTCCATGAATATTTGTTGCCTGACAAACCATCACATAATTTAAAGATAAAAATGGTATCTTTCAACACATAAAATAGTTGTGTTTCTTAAGGAATGGATTAAGTATTTAATCCTCTTTTCTCTTTATGATTAAGAGAAATGTGAATAACAATAGTTGTTGTTGTTGTTGTTTGGTGCCATCGAGTAGGTATCCGATTCATAGCGACCCTTATAGGGTTTTCAATGGCTGACTGTTTCGGGATTGCCTTGGGAGTGGATTGCCAGGTCCTTCTCCCATTTTTACGGTGCTGGGAATTGAACTCAGGACCTCAGAGACTGCAGCGCAGTGCTCTACCAACTGAGCTAAATCCCAGCCCGAATAACAATAGTAGTTAACAGAAAAAGATAGTTAACAGCATACTACTAGTAACAATTGAGTATAAAACATGCTGCATTAGCTACCAAATGTAGGCAATGCAAGAAGCTATTCATGAAAAGATGGTTCACAGAGACATGGTCTTAGCTATCATAATATTAGCTGATTCACTATCTTCCTGTCTCCTCTAAGCAGCTTCATCCTTCTAAGAATAACAGAGAGCAGTGACATCAGTCCTAGCTCCAGTCAGCTACAGTTGCTGAAAACTCACACCAACCAACACAAAGAGCTCAAACTCCACAGTTCCCAGCCAACATCCCATCCATTCAGCAAAGGGTATCTAGTAGAGTAGGTAATGTAATGAGAATTCACAAGCATGCATTTTTTATTTATATCCTCCACAATGAAGCCAGAGGGAATTACAGCAGGACCACTGCATCCAAAATATTTCGAAGCAAACACACCAATTTAAATCCTTTTTGGAAGCTAAATTCTTTCCTTCAAGATCTTAACCTGTGGTGTATAAACCCTTTCAAAACTCTTGCCCAGGTGATTACTCAAGTTAAAGCTTGGAGCACTTTATTGTACTACGTCTGGTTACTGTTTACACCATTGACATGTGATATTTTTCTCAATATCATTAGCATAAGGCAGAGGTAAGTTAGCTGGAGTAATCCCCAATTGGTCTTTTCCTATTTCTTTTTTATTCTTCCCAATACAGTCTCAATGTTCTGTTACAATGTGTTCTAAATTCATTAATATCTCATTTTATTTTTACCAGATATCCTTAACACCTTTCTCTTCTCCAACACAACAGATTTCTGATGCCTACTTAAAAGTATGAAAATTATATTTTTATTTCAGGAAACACTATCCTAAACACTATCCAATGTAAGGTAAAATGACTGTTACCACAGATAAATGACTGCTACCACAGATACTTTCTATCTGAAGCTATCATATAGTATTTTTATTTTGGGTGCTAGCTCAAAAAACCCAGGAGAGATTACTTCTTTCATGGATGGTTCTCTTTATAAGTGTGCCTAAAGTACTGAAGTTGGTTGGTAAAGAAGTATATCAATATACTATTGGACCCTGGAAGCACAGTAATTGCAAGACTATAAACTGAGATAATCCATATTATAATAACTACCCCTTGTTGAGTTTCTGCTAGTTGCTAGGCAACTATCAGATATTTGTTACCAAGTATGATGTTCATAATGACTATTATTCCCATTTTTTCAGCTAAGAAATTGAGGTTCACAAGTTTACACAGACAGTAAGAGGCAGAGCCAGGATCCAAATCCAAATGGCTTGGATTCTGCAGCAAATAAACTCCTTTCACTTTGCAGGCTTTCTCTCAGCACATGGTCCCTAATCACTGCTGAACACTTGGGAAGGGAGAACTGAAACTCCAACAACCTGTCCATCCATGCATTTAAGGCTGTGAAACAAAGTATTACTCAAATTAACCAGGAAATGAAATCTTTTATATTCCTGGTTCATTGTATAATCCTTCAATGATACTCATTTTCCCTTGGTGTTTTCCTTAAAAAAGAAGGTAATAAACCTCAAGGGGAAATTCAGTGTTATTAAAATTAACATTCACCATAACAATTGAACCTAACTTTTGAGAATCCCATGCAATTGAAAATTACCGATGATATCCTCTAGGGGAAGGAGACTCTCCTGCAATATTGCATTACACATCCATGTGAAGTGTTAACTCCTTTGGATTCTTCAAATGTGTTTTTATGTCCTACCTCAACAATAAGTGTGGTACCATGGTTCCTTCAAAGAGTTGGTGCCTCCTTGAAGGCTAAAATATGCCACGGCCCATCATTTCCCTGTGGGTTTGATCCCACAGCTCAGAAGATGACACTGCTTAAAATACAACCCAATTCCCTTTAGAGATTTCTTCCTCTGATGATTTGGGATCTTACCTAGTTCACCACCATTTATTAGTCCTTGTTGTTGTTGCTAGGTGCCGTGGAGTCAGTATTCGACTCATAGCGACCCTCTGTTCAACAGGGGAAACACTATTGTCAGTGCTTCTCTGCTGTTCATAGGGTTTTCAATGGCAGATTGATTTTTGGGAGGGGATTGCCGGGTCCTTCTCCCAAGCCTACAGCACCTGGGGTTCCTGGGCGGTCTCCCATCCAAGTACTAACCAGGCCCGACCCCGCTTAGCTTCCGAGATCTGGCAGGATCGGATGCCACAGGGCTACGGCTGCAGGCTTTATTAGTCCTAGAGCTCCTCAAACACAAGGTTTTCATTTAATATTTAACTCTGGCATGAAGACATTCTCCAGCCCGAAGCTTGGAAAAGAGCTCAGGAAATGTAGCCAGGAGAACTCTACAATAATATTTTTTAAACCTTCATACGTCCAGATTTAAAAATGCATACATTTATCTTTTCTTCAGGAACAGCAATAACTCTAAGCTGACAAGATTTTTATTAATGTTCATGATAACAGCTGGTGGACCCAACATATTTTTTGGAAAAAGAAAGAGAGAAAGAAACCTCACATACTGGTGATGGCCTGGCTCACTCTTTGAGAGGATTAGAACATTTCTTTCATAAAGTCACATTTCATTAGGATGAACCTTTTGCTTCAACCCAAATATATTGTAGCCCATCATCACTGTTTCAGTAGATTATCAAAAAGCAAATCAACATATAATGCATCCTGCTACTGAGCCTCTGAATCACAATGTGTAGGCATATTGTACTGTAAAAGATAAAGAGTTCCCAAAATAAAGGAGTGAGCAGAAAAGTTAATGCTAATGATAATAATAAATTATATTTAACAGAATAAGAAAATAACAATAGAAAAATTATTTCAAATTCTTGAACCTGGGAAAAGAATCTGGCTCTTTCTCCTTTTGATTGCAAAATAAGAAGATTATCATAGATTATCAAATACAAATGGAAGTGTGATTACGTGTAACTAAAATTTGATCAATTGGCACATAACTAATTCCCTTTCAAACTCAAAACCATAATTGGCAACATTAAGATGACTTAATAGCAAAGATGTAAGAGCAAACTAAATATTCATTGTAGCCAAAAAGGTCCCACACCCCTAGATATGGGGGTCCCATAAATCCAAACTCTTGAAAGCTTGTTGTTGTTGTTGTTAGGTGTCATTGAATCAGGTTCAACTCACAGCCACTCTATGTACAACAGAACATAACACTCCTCAACACTGTGCCATGCTCATGATCTTTTTATGTTTAAGCCCATTGTTATAGACACTGTGTCAATCCATCTAGTGGAGGATCTTCCTTTTTTCATTGACCCACCACTCTCCCAAACATGATGCCCTTCTCCAGGGATTGATCCCTCCTGACTACATGTCCAAAATACATAAGACACAGTCTACCCATCCTTGCTTCCAAGGAGCACTCTACTTACACTTCTAGGATGGACCTGTTGGTTCTTTTGACAGTTGACGGACTATTCAATATTCATTTCCAGCACCATCATTCAAAGGTATCAATTCTTCTCCTGTCTTCCTTGTTCAATGTCCAGCTTTCACAAGCATATGATGGGACTGAAATACCATGGCATGAGTCAGGTGTACCTTCATCTTCAAGCTTAGGAACACCAAGAGAAATGCTTTCCCCTTTCCACAATTGTTCCCACAATCTCTCACCAAACCAAATGGTCTGAATACTTAGAATGACCACATGAACTCACAGTTTATAACATGCCAATGCCAGAACAGGACATTCAGGTGGCATATTCGATTGCACACTAGGGACTGACATTTTTGAGTCACTATCTGCCAGCAACTGTTCTGAGCACAGTCTATGGAAAAATCTCATTTACTCTCCACAACACTCAAGTGAAATATGTATTACTAGTTAACACCATTTTATAAGTGAAAAGTGGGAGGGGCACTTACCCAAGATCCCACAGACCATGAGAGGCAGAGGTAGAGGCGGCATTTAAACTTAAGGGTTTGGTTTATATCTCACATACAGAACTTCCCTGCTAGTCAATTTCTCACACTAACCATCCTACTGGTCAAAATTCCTAGTAAATGGCCTGTTGAATACCTGGTAGAAGATGACAGTATATAGCCGGCATGGTGCAATCCTCAGAAACCATCCTCTCCCTTCTCATTGTCCTGTCTTTCACTCTGCCCCAGGTCTTCTTCCTTTCTTTCCTTCCTTCAGGAGCTCCCCCTTTGTCCACCCTTTCATTCCAACTTGTACCTTCTCACTGGGATAATGATCTTCATTCTGGAATAAGAAATCGTTAATCTTATTAAAGTTTTTAATGCAAGTGAGAATGATTTCTTGGGAGAACTATATCAAAGAGTATTTTAATTTCAAAAGAGCATTTTTTAACCCCAGTGAATCAGAAACAGAAGAGGATTTCATTGTTTTGTTGCTTTTGTGGTGCCTGTGGTATAAACAGCACAGCACTTGGAGTCAGAAATTGAAACCCTAGTTCTGTTGATAACAGCTATGTAAAGTTGTGTAGGTAATATTCTGAATCTCTGATTCCTCATCTGCTTTTAAAGAAAGTGATGAGTCTTCTCAGGAATGTTGTCACAATTAAACAGCATGGTGTAAGTCTAACTCCCTAACACCTAACATACTTCCAGGAACATGTTGGTGCACATCCTATTCTCCCAGCATTTCCCTTAACATCAGTACCATGGGACTAACTCAGGACACGGACGGCATCATTTGCCCAGGAAAATCAAATTGACTAGGCTCTGGTTGTTAATAGGGGCAGACATTCTGCTGGCTGACTCCTTGGCAACGTGCCATTTATTCATGTCCTCCTTAGAAAATGAGAATGAGTCAGCAGGGATTTTGGAAGGCTGGTACAACCAGGGTCATGCCATTGCAGTTTCACTAGAGACCAGCATTGGCAATGTTGGCATCATGCTGCTTTGTATGCTATGAGGGGAGAAAAGTAGTATCTTTTCCTTACACATTGCAAAGAGTGTGTCTCAGATTTCTATAATAAAATGCAGATTAATAGGAGAAAGGCATGTTAATTTATATCCATTCAAGTTATATGTGATGATATAAGTTATATTACTTTCATAAATGAAGACTCTTGAACCCAAAGAGAACTGTGTTTTGTTTTGTTTTGTTCATTTGTTTGTTTGTTTGCGGTACTAGGGGTTGAACCCAGGGCCTTATGCCTGCATGCTTTGCAAGTGCTGGACCACTGAGTTCCACCCGCAGCCCATTTTTGTTT
The DNA here is from genome assembly GCA_007922755.1 of Pedetes capensis. Lineage (NCBI taxonomy): Eukaryota > Metazoa > Chordata > Mammalia > Rodentia > Pedetidae > Pedetes > Pedetes capensis. Next base: position 20,714 of record VMDO01027232.1, read on the forward strand.
TTTACTTTTTGAGACAGGGTCTTGCTAAGTTACACAGACTTCCTCTGGTCTCGAACTTGCGATCCTCCTGCCTCCGCCTCCTGAGCCACTGGGATTATAGGCCTGCGCCACCACCCCCAGCTAGAACTGTGTATTTTTATGTAGAGTCATGCAGAAGTTTGAAGGATAGAACATCTGATCTAATGGTAATAAGCTAGGGGGAAGGGCTTAAAGAGACCTGTTGGTTCTTCTTGACTCTCAGGTATAGGTAAAGACACCTGAAATGAGGGTTTTTATGGCCTCCTTTCACAACAGGTAGATCAGAGAATTTGTTTATACCCCATTTCAGGGTAGAAAGGCAGGAGAAGATCAAAGAGTGACCTTCTGGTTTCTGAAGTTTTCTTGGCTTCCTTTAGTTCAAAACACTCAGTGTATCAAGTTGTCATATTTTGGAGTAGTGTGTCCTATACTCTATCAATGCCAAAATGGAATAGCTTGTTTATTTGTTTGTTTGCTTGTTTGTTTTAATTGGAAATTTTTAATGTACAACTTAATGTGATTCATTCTGACATTCATTTCATGGTGACATTTCCATATATGCATTTTGCTGTACATTACACAGATAAGTTCCCCCTTACCCTCTTGGGCACTTCCTCCCCCTGTCCCATCCCCCACCAAAGACCTCTCTTCCATTTACTTGTCTTTTGGGGGTAATATTTTTCTGTATATCCCTGGATCCCAATTATGTTTAAGATTGAAACTTTTTCTGCAGTGAAATATCTTTTTATATTGTCAGTACTATTACATGAATTTTCTAGCCCATCTGTATTATTACCATTCTTTGGTATTATTGGTGTTATTATAATTACTTCCAGGACTATTAAAGTTGGGCTGTTCACCCTGAGGTCACCCCAACCCCATTCCCCCTCCTCCATGTTCCTCCTCTCCCCTCTCTCTGCTCCCAGGATTTCCTCCTTTTGCTAGATCCCTCCCTCCTTCTTTTGCAGTCCTGAAATTGTCCCTTCTCTACTAAGTCAACTTTAGCCATTTTTTTATTACTATGTTCTCACCTCCGCATAGGATTTTTTTCCGTCTTGTAATTTTGATTCACCTCCCACATATAAGTGAGAAATTGTGGTATTTCTCTTTCTGAGCTTGTGTCCATTCACTTAAAATAATGTTCTCCAATTCCATCCATTTTGCTGCAAATGGCATTATTTCATTTTTATGATTGTTGAGTAGTATTCCATTGTGTATATGTACCATAGTTTTTTATCCATTTTTCTGTTGATGGGCACTTTGGTTGATTCCATATCCTTGCTGGAATAGCTTGTTTTTAAGGAGATTCATTAGCATTGCCTACAAAATTATCCATTCAGTCAAAAACATGCATTCATCAACTACTATGTGCCAAATATACCAAGCCCTGAGGAATTCAGTAACCAAAGATAGCCAGTGACCCTCACATGTGCTACCGGGTAGCAGAGGTGAAAGAAAAGGAACAATAGGAAAGAGGTGTTTCCCCCTCAAAGTGCACAAACAGGCTCATATATATTCACAAAACATATACTCCAAAAACAATAATTACCATCCATAGTGTCATTTATTCAATGTTCACATTTCATATTTTTGTCAATTCTACTAGTGCTGGGGAAACAGCACTGTGAATAAGACAGGTCAATCCATTTTCTCACAGAGTTTATAGAGATAGCAGGTACATGAACAATGAGAAAATTAAATAAGTAGGACAATACTAACTACTGAGAAATGCTATGAATGGGGCAATGTGATAGTGACTGCATTTGCACACTGCCTTGGCCAACATAGTCAATGAAGTCTTCTCTGTAGAGATTGTATTTAACTGGAACCCAAATGGTATGAAAAGGAGTCAACCATGTGCTGAACTGAAAGAACAGTATGCTCAAATGTCCTGGAAGGCCCAAATTGGTGGATTTAAAGGACAGAAAGAAGGTCAGTGGGGCTGGTGCATCGTCAACAGGTGGAAGAAGAATGAGGGACAGGCAGAAACCAAGCAAGATAAGGATCTGTAAACCATGGAAAGGAGTTTGGATTTTATTCAAAGAATAATAGGAAGATACTGGATGGTTTGGTTTTCAGCAGGACAATGTTATGACATGTCCTACATGTTTTAAATAGTAAAGAAGTTTTATACAGTCACACTTTAACAAAGTTAATGAATGCATGAAAAACAATTATTTTAGCACATCATGCATACACTGATGGCCAAGTTTCAAATAATCATAATATAAAATACACTAATTTTAACTATAAATATAGTTTTGCCAGCACTAGGTTAAATGTAGTAATTCAAAAGTTATTTGGGGATTTTCAGTGACCCTGGGGTCCCTAATGACCATCCTTGCTCAGATGAGGTGAAAAGGTATCCTTTAATAAATAAATTCTGGTGAAGAAGATGACAAGCAAAATAAACTCTATTTGAAACTGGTACTCCTCAAATCTAATGTGCTTTATACAAAACAGGGATGTTTGAGCTGTAACCTTTCTAGTTCATCAAGTTGGATTTGTGATTTGTATTAATTCAATACAGCTGAGAATAGGCCAGGATCTCTTCTGTGGTTTCCACTCATGAAAATCTTAACACATTAACTACAAAGATAGGTGCCAATAGACCCAAAGCGAAGTACTTTCCAGATGCTCAAGCACCCTCTGTGGGGTTGAGGTAACCATATGGTATCATCCAGGGACATCAAGAGGCCATCTGTCCTCAAAGATCCTCCAAGTGATCTTCATACTTCTAGGCTTCCAATCATAAACTTCTTGGAACCCTGGAACTCTATTAAATGACAAATGGTTTATCTGGGAGGAGTAACTCAAAGATACTGTTGTCATTCCCGAGTACCTTCCAGTGTTGGGGGTTTTTGTTTTGTTTTTTTGGTTTGGGGTTTTTTTTTGTTGTTTGTTTTTTCAGGTTTGGAGTTTGAACCCAGACCTTTGCACATGCTAGGCAAGTACTCTACCACTGAACTACATCACCAAACCCCCTTTTCTTTATTTTTTATTTTGTGACAGGGTCTCGCTAAGTTGTGTAGGCTGCCTCTGGCCTTGAAGTTAACCCTTCTACCTCAGCCTCTTAAATCACTGGGATTACAGGCATGAGCCACAGCACCCAGCTCAATGTGCTTTTCTGTAATAACCTGGTTACTTCCAAATAGAACCCATATGTATTTCTCCTAAGTCAGGGAATAAGTTTGGGAAGTCCAAAATGAGGCTTTAAAATACTACATCCACAAATAAACTAGTACATCAAGACAGTAGAATACTATCAGGGCTAAGAAGACATGAGCTATCAAGCCATAAAAAGATATTGCTAAGTAATGCATATGTCTAAGTAAAGAAGCCAATGTGAAAAGGCTCTATACCATTTGATTCTGGAAAATACAAAACACTTGAAATTGTAAAATAGTATTTACTAGGGGTTAGTGGGTTGGGAGGGATGAATAGGCAGAGCACAAAGGTAATTCTTAGGATGGTAAAACTATTCTGTGGTAACTATAGTGGTGGATATATGTCATTATCCATTTGTGAAAACCGATAGAATGTACAATCCACAGAGAGAGTCCTAATGTAAATGGGGACTTTGAATGATTATGATGTGTCAGTGTAGGATCATCATTTGTAACAAATATACCACTCGGGTGCAGGATATTGATAGGGAGGGAGGTTGTGCATGTTTAGGGGGAGGGAGGATATGCATACTCCTCACTCAATTTTGCTGCAAATCTAAAATTGCTCTAAAAGTAAAATCTATTTTTAAAATTTAAATAATACGAATTACATTATGTAAAAAGAAGGGAGACAAGTGACCTCTTGATATCCCTGGATGACACCATATGGGCACTTCAGCCTTACAGAGGGAAATGAACTAAGATTCCTTGAACACCTGCCAAGTACTATATAAAGAGATTCAGCAAGCAGTCCTGAGTAACTGAAAGAGATGCCAAGAGGATCCAAGTTCCCTGGTGAGGAGAAGACCCTAAACACCCTACTCCCCATGATTTCTCCTGGGGGTTTGATGGGAATGACTTCCAGATGTAAAGAATAGTATAGCCAGCCTTTCTGGTGATATTTGTAGTAATAAGAACAAGTAACCCAACAAAACAATGATTTTAGGAATAATATTTAACTCAGATGAATTGCTCTCTTGAGGCATTGATGCCATAGGTTCTTCTAGTGGCTTTAATCCAGAGTAGTCTTGCAGAGTGAGGCCACTGGAAGTAGCACAGCAGATACAAATCCTACTGTGCTATCTACTTGTTTCACGATGACCTTCAGCAAGTGACTTAACCTCTTTGGGCCCTCATTTCCTTGTCTACAAAATTAATATTATAGCACCTGCTTCCCAGGGTTATTGGGATTCTATTAAATGCTGTAATTTAGGCTGGGTGCGGTGGCACATGCCTTTAATCCCAGCAGCTGGGAGGTAGAGGCAGAAGGATTGCAAGCTCAAGACCAGAGGTAGTCTTCGTAATTTAGCGAGACCCTGTCACAAAAAAGTAAAAAAATGGGCTGGGGGTTCAGCTCAGTGGTCCAGCACTTGCAAAGCATGCAAATACAAGGCCCTGGGTCCAACCCCCAGTACCACGAAAAAAAATTGCTATAATTTAGTAGCTTGTGATACTTCATAAACTTTCACCCAAAGTTTGTAATTCTTTTTTTTTATTAGAAATTTTTAATGTACATCATAATGTGATTCATTTTGACATGCTTTTCATTGTGACAATTTTCATATATGCAATTTGATAAGCATTATTCATATAGGTTACCCCTTACCCTCCTCTATGTTTCCCCCCTCCCCCCTTCCTATCTAAGTTTCCCATCCAAGTCTTCTCTATCTTTTACTATA
>VMDO01027233.1:0-25576 GCA_007922755.1 Pedetes capensis
TAAACTAAAGAGAAATGGGGTTGCATTCATCATCAAAAAAGACATTTCAAGATCTGTCATGAAATACAATGTTGTCAGTAATAGAATAATATCCATACGCCTACAAGGAAGGCCAGTTAATATGACTATTATTCAAATTTATGCACCCACCACTAAGGCCACAAATGAAGAAAGGGAAGACTTCTATCAGCTTCTGCAACCTAAAATAGATCAAACATGCAATCAAGACATACTGATAATCACTGGTGACTGGAATGCAAAGGGTGGAAACGAAGAAGGCCCAGTAGTTAGAAAATATGGTCTTGGTGACAGAAACGAAGCTGGAGATCACATGGTAGAATTTTGTCAGACCAATGACCTTTTCATTGCAAATACATTTTTTCAACATCATAAACAGAGACTATACACGTGGACTTCACCAGACAGAACATACAGGAATCAAATTGACTACATATGTGCAAAGCAACAATGGAAAAGCTCTGTACAAAATGTCAAAACAAGGCCAGGTGCTGACTATGGATGAGACCATCAACTTCTCATATGCAAGTTCAAACTGAAGCTGAAGAAAGTTAGAACAAGTATACGAGAGCCACGGTATGACCTTGAGTATATCCCACCTGAGTTCATAGACCACCTCAAAAAGAGGTTTAATGCATTAGACACAAATGACAGGAGACCAGAAGAGCTGTGACATGACATAAAAGATATCATTCAAGAAGGAAGCAAAAAGTTCTTAAAAAGACAAGAAAAAAAAAAAGACCATATTACATGTCAAAAGAGACGGTAGAACTTGCCCTTGAACGTCATAGAGCAGCTAAAGCAAAAGGAAGACATGATGAAGTTAAGGAACTAAACAGAAGATTTCAGAAGGCAGCTCAAGAAGACAAAAACAAATATTATAATGACATGTGCAAGGAGCTGGAGGCAGAAAACCAAAAGAGAAGAACATGCTTCGTGTTTCTCAAGCTTAAGGAAGTGAAGAAAAATTTGAAGCCTCGAGTAGCAGTAGTGAAAGATTCTACAGGGAAAGTATTAAATGATGCAGGAAACATCAAAAGAAGATGGGAAGAATACACAGAGTCATTCTACAAGAAAGAATTGGTAGATGACCAACCATTCCAAGAGGTTGCATACAAAGAGGAACCAATGGTGTTGAAGGATGAAGTGGAAGCTGCCTTGAAAGAACTGGCGAAACACAAGGCTCCAGGAATTGATGGGATACCAACAGAGATGTTTCAACAAACAGATGCAGCACTGGAGGTGTTAACATGTTTATGCCAACAGGTTTGGAAAACAGCTACTTGGCCAACTGAGTGGAAGAGATCCATATTTGTGCGTATTCCCAAAAAAGGGGACCCAACTGAATGTGCAAACTATCAGACAATATCATTAATATCACACACCAGCAAAATTCTACTAAAGATCATTCAGAAGTGACTACAGCAGTATATAGACAGGGAATTACTGGAAAATCAAGCGGGATTCAGAAGAGGGCGGGGAACTAAGGACATCATTGTAGATGTCAGGTGGATATTAGCTGAAAGCAGAGAATATCAAAAAGATGTCTATGTTTTATTGACTACGCAAAAGCATTTCATTATGTGGCTCATAACAAATTATGGATAATACTTCAGAAAATGGGAATACCAGAACACCTAATTGTGCTCATGAGAAATCTGTACATGAACCAGGAGGCAGTTGTTTGAATAGAACAAGGAAACACTGAGTGGTTTAAAGTTGAGAAAGGTGTGCGTCAGGGCTGTATACTTTCACCCTATCTCTTCAGTTTTTACACTGAGCAAATAATCCCAGAAGCTGGACTTTATGAGGAAGAATGTGGCATCAAGATTGGAGGAAGACTCATTAACAACCTGCGTTATGCAGATGACCCCACTCTGCTTGCTGAAAATGAAGAGGATTTAAAACATTTACTGATGAAGATCAAAGATCATAGCCTTCAATATGGGTTACAACTAAACATCAACAAAACAAAAATCCTTATGACAGGGTCAGCACGCAACTTCACAATAAATGCAGAAAAGATTGAGGTTGTCCAAGATTTTGCTTTGCTTGGCTCTATAATCAACACTCATGGAAGCAGCAGTCAAGAAATCAAAAGACGCATTGCTCTAGGAAAAGCTGTGGCAAAAGATCTCTTTAGGGCATTGAAAATGCCCTAAATGATGGATGTCAAAGGTGTCACATTGAAGACGAAGGTGCATCTGACTCATGCCATGGTATTTTCAGTGGCATCATATGGTTGTGAAAGCTGAACATTGAACACGAGAGACAAAAAAAGAATTGATGCTTTTGAATTGTGGTGCTGGAGACATCTATTGACTATACCATGGACTGCCAAAAGAACCAACAAATCTGTCCTAGAAGAAGTACAACCAGAGTGCTTCTTGGAAGCAAAAATGGCCAATCTGCGTCTTACATATTTCGGACATGTAGTCAGGAGAGATCAATCCCTGGAGAAGGACATCATGTTTGGAAGAGTGGCAGGTCAATGCAAAACAGGAAAACCCTCCACCAGATGGATTGACACAGTGTCTGCAACAATGGGCTTAAACATAAATAAGATTGTCTGCCTGGCACAGAATCGGCAAGTGTTTCGATCTGCTGTACATAGGGTTGCTATGAGTTGGACTCCACGGCACCTAACAACAACAACAACAGAATGCAAAAGTTGGAACCAAAGAAGGCTCAGTAGTTGGAAAATATGGCTTTGGTGACAGAAACTATGCTAGAGATCACATGATAAGAATTTTGTCAGACCAATTTTCATTACAAATACCTTTTTCCACCAATGTAACTATACTCATTTAAATCACCAGATGGAGCATACAGGAACCAAATTGACTACATTTGCGGAAAGACACGATAGAAAAGCTTAATATCAAGGGTCAGGACAAGCCCAGGTGCTATTTGTGGATCAGACCATCAACTGTTCATATGCAGGTGCAAACTAAACCTGAAGAAAATTAGAACTAGTATAGGCTGGGATTTAGCTCAGTTGGTAGAGCACTGCGCTGCAGTCTCTGAGGTCCCAAGTTCAATTCCCAGCACCGCAAAAATGGGAGAAGGACCTGGCAATCCACTCCCAATGCAATCCCGAAACAGTCAGCCATTGAAAACCCTATGAGGGTTGCTATGAGTCGGATACCGACTCGATGGCACCTAACAACAACAACAACATAGCAGAGCCAAGGTATGACCTTGAGTATATCTCACGTGAGTTCAGTGACTGCCTCAAGAACAGGTTTAATGCATTAGGCACAAATGATAGAAGTCCAGATGAGCTGTGGCATGACATCAGAGTCAGCTAGAGTAGCTAAAGTAAAAGGAGGACATGATGAAGTTATGGAACTAAACAGGATTTCAAAAGGCAGCTCAGGAAGATAAAATCAAATATTTTAATCACGTGGAAAGAGCAGGAGACAAAAAAAAAAGGGAAGAACGAGCTCTGGTTTTCTCAAGCTTGAAGAAAAAGGCAAGCCTCAGGTGGCAATAGTGAAGGATTCTACAGGGAAAATACTAAATGGTGTAGGAAACATCAAAAGAAGATGGAAGGAATACAGAGGTATTATTCCATAAAGAACTGATGGATGACCAGCTATTTCAAGAGGTTGCATATGATCAGGAACCCATGGTACTGAAGGATGGCCTGGAAGCTGCCTTGAAGGAATTGGTGAGACACATGGCTCCAGGAATTGGTGGAATAACAATCAAGATGTTTCAACAAACAGATGCAGCACTGGAAGTACTTACTTGTTTATGTCAAGAGATTTGGAAAACAGCTTCCTGGCCATCAGACTGGAAGAGATCCATATGTGTGCCTATTCCCAAGAAAGGGGATCCAATTGAATGTGGAAACTATCAAAAGTGGTCATTAATACCACACACAAGTAAAATTTTGCTAAACATCAATCAAAAGCAACTGCAGCTGCATATATTTTTTCCTTTTTTCCCCTTCATTGATAAATATTGGTGGGGTGCAGAGTTATACAGCATTTGCTTTTCCATTATGCAACTATTACATCACTTTTGGTTATGCTTTCATCAACTTATAAAGTTTAAGGAAACTTTTTCCTTATATGTAGTAAAACTTGTATGCATATATGGGTTATCTTCCCCTATTTCTCCCATATACTCATGCAGTTGCATTGTTGCCTTTGAGATTACCCTCTCCCCCTTTATCCTTTACATTGTTTGTCCTCCCCTTCCTAGAGCCTTAGCTTCCCTTTGCTAGTCCCCTCCTTCCTCCTTTCTATTCTTTGTATTTTCCTTTCTTCCCTAAGTTTAATTGCTGTAGCTATATGCTGGGAATGATAGATTAAAGAGAAATGGGATTGCATTTATCAAAAAAGACATCTCAAAAATCTATCCTGAAGTACAGTGTTGTTAGTGATCATATAATATCCAGTGATAGAATAATATCCAGAAAACCAAGCAGATTGAGAAGAGGACATGGAACCAGGGACATCATTGCTGATGTCAAATGGATATTAGGTGAAAACAGAACTTCCTGGCATAGAACCTCTGAAATCCTTGGAAACTTCCCAATGATTAAGGGGCTTTTTTGGGTGCCAGTGAGTTGGCTGATAGCTGGAAGCCTCTGAGGATGAAAGCTGGTCACACAGAAGAGCAAGGTAGGATTAGACAACTGGACTGTGAGCCCCTCATCCCACCTCAAGTGCAGGGTTAAAGGTTAAGGTTAACCAATGGCCAGTGACTTAATCACTCATGCCTGTATAAGGAAGCCTCCCTAAAAAACAAATGTGACAGGGTTCAAAGATCTCCCAGGTAGCTGAACACGTGGAGATTCCTGGAGGGTGGAGCTACAGAGAGGACAGGAGAGCTCTAAACTCTAAACCCACATGCCTACCCCTGTGTGTCTCTTCATTGTTTAGCTTTGTCATGTCTTTATTAAACCATGAATGTGTTTTCCTGGATTCTATGAGCCATTGCCACATTGCTTAAGCCCAAAGGGGTATTCAGAGAACCTTGATTTATAGCTAGTCAGTGACAAGCACAGGTAAAGCAGCCTGGGGCTTGAGACTGGCCCTGAGCCAGTGGGATGTGATGCCGTCTGCAGGTATACAGGGTCAGCATTGAACTGAGAGCACATGCAGAGGATATCTACTGCAGCATTAATCACTTGCATGGCTGTGGAGAGAAATCCCATGCCTTTCCAGGACACACAAGTCTTCTGTGTTGGTTGATGTGCTATGAGAACAGAAGGAAAAGGCTGTTTTTCCTATATCCATGCCTTCTAAGCACTTTGTTTTGTTTTTTGATGTGTGTGTGTTAGAGTTATTCTTAAAGAGATGGTTACTCTCATACACCCTATGCCATCCTGGCAATGAGTAGAGATTATAATTTCATCGTCATAGTACATTCATTGTTCCTTCCCAAAGGAGGAGGAACAGATCTAAAATAGCCCTGAAAAAATAAGAAGTTAACCTGCAGAAAGTGGTCAGGTGTTAACAAATGTACAGTCCAGTTGGGATTTAACCCACGGCCAAGCAGCATGGGGGCCTCACTGTGCTGTCCTACACAGGCGTTCCTTTCCCAGCTGACTCTGTAAATCCATCTTTCTGAACTAGATATTTATCTTCCTGCTGGTTCGCTGTCCATTTATGTCAATGTAATTCACATAATAATGGAATTTCCAAGTTTATAGCAATTTACTTGACCTCAGTAATTAGGCTAACATTACCATATATCTGCACTGCTGATTCAGTTCTTCATTGCTGTGACCTCAGAGTTCAGGGTTAACCTCCCTTAGTTCCTATAGGAGATACATAGGTGTTCACTGGCAGGTAGGAAACTGAGGCCTGAAATGCTCAAACCACAAAATATTACACCGTAGAGACTTTTAACCAAACTCTTTCAATATTCAAATGGGAAAATCAAAACAGAAACACCAAGATTTGAATTGGGATGAAATTTTGATTTTCTTTTGTAAAACATGTATTTGTTGCTCAGATGATTTTTCCGTACAATGTAATGTGCCAGATGGTCTCACTCTATTCAAATCTCAAGTGTGAATCATGGCGCACAGCACCATCTATTTGTTATTGTTGAAGACCAACAGACTGAGGCTTTTTGAATTAAAATATTTTTAATTATGCTAATCAAGTTGTTAATTCCCAATAAGCTCTTTCTCTTCCAATAGGAGCTCCTGGAGCAAGCTGCCCCCTTGTGGAGGAGCAGGAAGGGTCTGCAGGGATGATGGCTGTGTGTCCCTCAGAATTCTGTCTGGCCATAACCTCCTATCACCTCTCCTTTTCCTCACCTTCAACTGGCCTTGGTTATCTAGCTTCTGGACTCCCTCCGTTTGACTCATCTTACTGTCCTAGCTCCTGGACGTGACTGCCCTCTTCTTCCTTCCATGTATTCCTTCCCTCTATTCTCTCTCACTTGAGACACAATTCCAAGTACATGGGAATACCCTGGCACTGTCAGTCTATTTAAATCACATCTCCTACTTTCATTAGTTGACACAGTTTTATTTGATGTTACAATAGGCCATCAGATTTAACCTTCAAAATAGAAGCCTATGTAGCAAACTGAAAAATTCCCAGAAAAAGATGGCAATTCTAGGAAATGCCCCCTCTCCAAATTCCATTAATACATCTAATAAGCATAACATCATCGACATAAAGTGAGAAATGAAGGAATCCTCATCCATAATACACCCATGAAGAACAAGTGACAAACTTTACAGCTGTGTCTGGTCCCACTTGAGCTCCATACTCAGCCACACTTGGCATACAGCCTATAGGCACATTCCAACCACTGCCATCCCACTCTGCCCTTGCTCAGTGGGTCACCCCTAGCTGCATCCACCACCCACCCTTCCACCCATCCATCTGTGGAGGACACACTTCCAAGCCATTCCCTGGCCAGTGAGTATGCAGGGATTTCAGTTGGCCTGAGGTTGGAGGCAAGCCTGCTGCGATCTCACATACTGAAGCTGATCCTTCCAACTTTACTTAAAATTAGTCCCAAATGATGTTGATGTCTTTTTCAGTCATTCTTGACTATAAAATGTCCTCATCCAGGGAGGCAACATAAAACAAATCTATTGCAAATCTTGCAAATGATGTAGGATATTCTCAAGTCAAAACTGGGGCTGATGAACTTTTATGATCTCACACAAAGTCAGTGATGAACAAGAGTTTGTCAGAGATAGACCACATATCTAGCTTCTGTTCAGTAGTATTGGAATTAAGGTGAAAAATCCAAGCCATCATATTTAAGTTTTCAACAACCAGCATAAAGCATCTCTGAAATTAAAATATCCAAATCTTTGTTGATTAAGGGTTTTATGATTCAACTCATTTAATGTTTGTGTAGAAAGACACTGGAGAGAAATTGAGATGATTTAAAACAAATTTTCTCAAAAAATCATGTAAAATTTTACTAGACTAAAAGAAATACAGGTAAGAGCCAACAAAACAAGTCAAAAACAAAAGAAAAAGAAAAAGACCCAACTAAAAAAAGATCCATAAAATATTAAGTAGGATAAAAGCTTTACCAGATCCAATACTGGTAGTACATATATTCCTATTAGTCAAGGGTAAATGTTTTTATTAAAAGCAAAGAAGCACCAAATGGGACTAACAGAGAACATAAATAAAACCCCCAAAATTCAGAAAAATCTAAGTAGATCATTTTTAAGTAACGTGCCATTTCTTTTAGAAAGTGATGTGCTATTTATGACACAAAAGAAATGGATAGGAACATTTTATAATGACAAGTGAAATTTAAAACAATGAAAAAAATAACATTTTAAACCTTAACATGCCAAAGAGCATAATAGTGAAGCACTTAAACAGAAATTCATTTGGAATAAAAATTTTAAAGTAGTCACATAATTTTTAGTTATTTTTATTAGCATAAGGCAGACATGGATGGCTTAGAAGCTATAGGAGGTTTAATTAATTACACTGGAGAGGTCAGGTTAATACAGTGAATTTTGCACATCCAAACAGGACTAGACTTATGTGTGAATATTCAAGGGCTTCTACTAGCAGTGATTCAAAGCCACATAACTGATTTCAGTGGAGTAGAAACACTGCTTACCAGGGCCCCGTCATTTCACTTGCCCCAGTTCATGGTGCCCTGACTCAGTGCTGGGATGCTTCTTTATCTGTACTCCAACCGGGGGCTTCAGACCCACACACCTCCCACAGGGCATCTCCAGTGCACACTTTGCCCCCATCTCCAAACTACCTCCCACACTGATAATCTAACTGACCTCCCCGCTCAGATGGGCAATAGCCATTTTAAATGGATCAAGTCAAAAACAGAATTCTGGCTTTCTCCAGAGTGTCTTGCTGTAGTTGGGGAAGGGGCCTCCAATTGCACAGATGTTAGTTAGCTTCCCATTATGATGACAATATTCCTGACATAACCAGCTTAGAGGGAGGACAAGTGTATGTTGTCTCACAGTGTCTGTGATGGGTCAGCCTCATCGCTTGTGGGCATCCAGTGAGGCAGCACATCATGGCAGACACCATGCGGTAGAGTGAACTGCTTACGTCATCATGGCCAGGAAGCAGAGAGGAAAGGTCATAAATTCCCACTCTCCCCTGGAAGGCATGCCCTCAGTGACCTGAATACCTCCCGCCAGGCCTTCCCACCTCCCAGGAGCACCACTCTTGGGACTAATCTTTGGCACATAGGCTTCAGGGGACACTATAGATCCAAATAATAGCATCAGGCACGTCTGACCTCTTTCTCATTTGCCACATACAAGGATGTCCCACCAGGTTTTCCTCAAAATGTGTGGAAATCCATCTACTGCTCACTACTGCCATTGTACTTGCCTGGCCCTAGAAATCCAAGTGTCCAACACACTCACCAATAAATCAGTGACTTAAAATTAGTCCCCAGTGATGACACCATTTCAAACTCATGAAGCTACTCTTAAATACTATGTCAACATCTTTATCTAATTGGGCTAGGTAGAACTTGTAGAATAACATGAGGAAAAGTATTTTTTTTTCCTTTTTTTACAAAAAACATATGCTGTATTTTGCTATCAGGGCTGGGATTTAGCTCAGTTGGTAAAGTGCTGTGCTGCAGTCTCTGAGGTCCCGAGTTCAATTCCCAGCACCGCAAAAATGGGAGCAGGACCTGGCAATCCACTCCCAAGGCAATCCCAAAACAGCCATTGAAAACCCTATGAGGGTCGCTATGAGTCAGATACCGACTCTACAGCACCTAACAACAACAACATTTTGCTATCAGTATGAGGTTGAGTTGAAATAGTTTTTGTAATTACAAAGGGCTATAAGAAAAAATCCTAAACATTTATGGAGTAATACTTCGCAAACTCTATTTTCATAAGTTTAAGTTACTATTTTATATCAATCAGTGGAATTTTCCTGTTGTTTTCAGTCATTTTCTTTAAACCAGGTTGTGGTTTAGAATTATCCTAATTTTATGAAATTTATTGAGAAAATTCTTTTATGTGTTAGTTTTAACTTCTTGTTAGGTACCATCGAGTCCATGTCCAACTCATAGAGACCCTATGTACCACAGGCAAAACGATATTTTTAGTGCTTCTCTGCTATTCATAGGGTTTTAAATGGCTGATTGATTTTTAGGAGTGAGTTGCCAGGTCCTTCTCCCAAGCCTACAGCACCTGGTGTTCCCAGGTGGTCTCCCATCTAAGTACTAACCAGGTTCAATTCTGCTTAGCTTCTGAGATCTGACGAGATTGGACCCCACAGTGGTACGGCTGCTTCTCAAAAACTTGTAAGAAGTCAGCATTAAGATTTTTCCAGAACTAAATTATTTAGCAAACATTTCAATTTTTCATATGCTTTTTAGACTGTTCCATTTCTCTATTTCTTCTTTCGTGGCACTTTGAGTAAACCCAGAAAATAGTCTACCTAATTGAGACTTTAATATTTTATAAAGTAACAATTATATTAAAATTTTGATAATTTTAAATTTAGCTCCACCATCACTATATCTTCTTTATATTTTATAATTTTATAAATTAATGCTTTTAATTTTTGACTCATTAAAAGCCATTATTTTACTGGCTCAATTAGGGAAATTTAAGTTTATCAATTTTCTGTATTTTTCCTATAGTCTAATGTGGTTTTTTCATTCATTTAAATTAGTTACTGATCTCTAAATTGGAGATTTAGCTCAGTTGGTAGAATGCCCTGTGGTCTCTGAGGCTGTGGGTTTGATCCCCAGCACAGCAAAAATGGGAGATGGATCTGGCCGCCCACTCCCGAAACAATCCCCAAACAGCCACTGAAAACCCTATGAATATCAGAGAAGCACTTAGAATAGTGCCAGGCATGGTACAGAGTTGGGGAGTGTTTCATTCTCTTGTACATAGGGTCGCAATGAGTTGGACCCGACTGGACAGCACCTAACAACAACAATCTCTAACTTATTTCTGGACCTTTTTGTTTTTCTGTCCTTCTGAATCCTCAGCTTATTTACTTTTGTCCTTGTTTAAAAGTGAAAATATTAATGAATGAAAATGAATGGAGTGGGTGTTAGAGATCTCACAAGTGTCCACAAAGCAAGTCTGGATTCCCCGGCTGTCATCACTTTGCTCTTCCTTCCTTTCTGTGGTGGTGGATAGCAGGAACCCTTCTTGCCTCTCAAACCCCAAGAGACTGACCCCAACCCTGAGCTTCAAAGGCCACCACACCAGCCCATTCCTCTACCTGTCTGGGGAGTTAGGAACTGGACATGGTACTTGGGTTCTCTGTGAGATGCCCTCACTCCTCATCCCAGCAGCCAACTCATACTTTGACTGTCCCCATACCACCCATGTCCCAACCCCTACTGGATAAAAAAGCTTTTCCCTCCATCGTGCCTAAGAGGGATTGCTTTCCACTGCCTTCTCTTTTTAAATGGCAGAGGACAAATCCAAAGTCAGCATGACATTTTCTATTTTATTGTATACTTATTTTCTTTATTCCAGAAATTCAAACGTTCTTTACTATATTGTCTATGAATTTAGTCCTTTTCACTGATCCTGATAATGAGTCATTTAAACTTTTCATCAAGTAGGAGCTTTTAAAAAATATTTGTTTTCAAACTCTTCAGTCTTTTCTGATGGGAACAGATAAAGTGAGATTTCATGTTCTTTCCTTCTTTTCTATTAACTCTTTCCTTTCAATCTTTCCACCATGTCTCATTTCCACCACACAGACTGGCATGCCTAAGCCAAGCACTTCACCATGCTGAGTGCAGCTAATGCTCCTGCTGTAACTTTTGAACACTGACAGACATGATTTAAGTTTTCTCACAGCCTTTCTTCCTGTTTTAAGTTGGATTGTATGGATCCACCACTTTTTAATGTTTATTTTGTGAACATGAATCACATTTTTGCAAGATCTTTCCCTATTTTTAATAAATTTGTTTCAGCTGGAAGCCATTTTTATATGTGTTTGTTTTCACTGAAGCCACAGTGAAGCTTGATAATTGGTTCTCACCCTTCCCCACTCTTCCATGCAGTGCCTGGGAGGTGCTTCTATGGCTGTTGCTCTGAGAGGATCTGCCCTTGGATAGGGCTTTGCTTAGTGGGCCCAGTCACCTAGTTTCCTTTTTTGTCTTTCTTCTCAAGCTCCTACTTGTTTCATGGTCTGGAAGCTCCCCCACCCTCCCTTTTCTCTTCCCCTCAAGTTGCTTCTCTTTGGAAATCCCACCCTTGCCTGCCATCTTGTTTTGGCTTCTCTGTGTCTGAGGATACAGACTATCCAGCACCATCTAGCGAGCTGATCCAGGTGACAGAACAGCTGGGGACCAGGGGAGAGGGGAGGTCAACAATTAGCAAGGCTGTTAATGGGAAGTTTCAAGGCTTTGAGTGGATTTTTGCTTCAAAGAGTTGAAGGTATAGGAAAATTTAGACCAAAAAAAAAAAAAAAAAAGGTATAGTTGAAGTTCATAAATTGCCATAATTTTCTTTCAGGAATTAAAGCAGAGAACCAGATTCTTTAAATAATTGTTTCTCTGTGCTACTTGAGTGACTGTAGAGGGTTACACATTGATCTCTTCAGTGGAAATCTGAGAATTTTGTGTTAGTCAACTTGTGTGTCACTATGGCAAAATACCTGAAGCAGGACTTACAGGAGGAATGATTTATTTGGACTCATGGTTTGAAGGCCTTCAGTGCATAGAGGCAGGGCAGGCATGGTAGCAGGGCAAGCAGTAGGGCCTGTGGCAGAGGACTTCCTCACATCATGGCAGTCGGGAGCAGAGAGAGGTACCAGAACTAGGTTTTCATGCCGCCAGTGGCTGTCTCCTGTGACCCACCTCTGCAAGCTGGGTCCCACCTCCCAATGTTTCATAGACTCCCAGGACAGCCACCAGATAGGGACCAAGTGTTCAAACACATAAACCCTAGGGGAAGTTTTAGATTCAAATCATACAATGAGTGGAGCCTCACAGCTTGAGAGGAACAGCACCATGCTAGTCTGTCTGCACTTGATCTCTTCCCCTCTTCCTGTTTTTTTCTTTGTTGCTCCATCTCCCTCCTCCCTTCTTCTCTTGTCTTTATAATGACAGTCTAGAATTATGGAATGTGTATGGAAAAATATTAGAAAACAAAAATGAAGACAGTGGATGGCATATTGATGTGAAATATTGGTATGGTTTCCTTTTTCAAATTCTTTTTCAAAAAATATATAATGATGAATTGAACAAGGGCTTCACCCATGCTAGACAAGTACTCTACCACTGAGCTGCACCCCTAGCCCCATTATTTTCTATTTTGACAAAGAGTCTCACCAATTTGTACAGGCTGCCTCTGACCTCAAACTTGTGATCTTCCTGCTTCAGCCTTCAGAGTACCTGGGATTACAGTGTGTGCCACTGCACCTGGCTCAGATTTGCTTTTTGTTGCCATAATTTGTTTGCAGAATTTATGAGGGTGGAAAGCTTAGCAAAGGAAGGAGAAATAGCTAGGAGAAATGTGAACTCTGGATGACTTCTACGTAAGAATGTTAATTTAATTAGTTTTGTTTTCTGTTGAATTAATTAAAAAACAGAAGAAATGTTGATTATATCACCATTTTCCCCTCAAGTTTCATGGCACATGTGAATCTATTCTTAAATATTTATGTACATTTTCTGTTTTAAATAATTTCCAAAACAAAAAAATTGTGTGCAACTGTTAAGCAAGCAGATGGCACTTGGATGTTTAACTGAAAGCTGTTTTCATTTTCTTTTCTGCATATAAAATAGTATGACAATATAAATAATTTCCAAGACAAGTTTAAAAACAGAAAAGGAAAAAATTTATCCCAATTAATTGGAGATTGGGTATACCAAATAATAGAAGCATTTATTTTAATATTTGTTCATTCTTTATACATGTATCTGTAAAGTCAGCTTGGAAATATGTCTGTTTAGTAGTACAAAAAGAAATAACTACTAATTATGGTGAACATTATTACTATATGAAAAATGATTTCAATAAATATTTCAAAAAGGTAAAGTGCCCTTCAGACGCCTATTTATAGTTGTTCTAATAAGGAATCTAACCAACCAGAGATTTTTAGGGAAAATGAATATATTCGGACATAATGAAGGCTGGAAAACTTCAGTACCAAAGTGGAGAGAAGATTGTAACATTAAAGAGACACAAATTAATTCTTAAATACAGATACAAAATATAAATGGAAAATATACAGAATTCAGCATTGTGTAATTAAAATATATAATTACATTGAGAAATCCAAGTGTTGTTCAATTTAGGAAATTTATAAACATGTTTTGTATGAATACATATAAGGGAAAAAACATTATCATATGAAAAGATAAAAATTGCATTTTAGTCAGGCGTGATGGCACATGCCTGTAATCCCAACTCTTTGGGAGGGTGAGGCTTGAGGATTGAAAGTTCAAGATCAGCCTGGGCTGCACAGAGAGACCCTTTCTCAAAATAAAATTTAAAAAGGGGTGCAAATATAGCTCAGGGGTGGAGCTTGCCTACCATGCTCAAGGCCCTGGGTTCAATTCCTCACCACCACAAGCAAAAGGCAATTGATAAAATGTAGCAGATATTATTAGTAAAATATTGCAATGGCAGAAAAGTTCTTAAGGGAAAGAAAGCATGCTTACCATAATATGATGGGAATTATTATTCTAAACAGGGGGACACTAAAATAATTTCAATTAAAGTCAAGAACTAGAAAATGGTGTCTTCATCAACATTGATTTCTTTCATTGAGGACTGTAGAAAATAAAAACAGACTGAAATCATTTCAATAAATTCTGGGACAACAGTGATGAGTCTAAGTAAGACTGGATGTCCAGAAAACTCAATAGCTTTCAAGATTTTAAAGTAAGTACATAGAAAAGGAAATGGGAAAAATATCCACTGAAAATAGTGACTGCACCTAAAATTCTAAGAATAAAATTAACAACAAGAGCAAAGGACGTGCAAGAAATAATAACTACTGAAAGAAAGAAAACACAGACCACAGAGAAAGGCATATTGTGCATCAGGATGGAGAGATTTTTTAATCCCAAAAATTGTAGGCTGGGGACTTCCAATTGGAGCTGGAACAGAGTTGCCACTAGCTTTGGGCCAGGACCTCGGATTGTTGAACTCTTATGAACTCCTATGAGTAAAATAGAAGTAGAAGGACTCTTTCAAAGACTAAACTTGGGCTTGATGAGGTTATCCCACACTGCGCTGTATGCAGTATATACACACATAAACCCTCTCTGGCTTTATCATCTCTAGTCTCAAGTTATTCCTATGAACTTTTGCATAAGGATATCTAGCAAATAATAAAAAAAAATTTATAAACACATGAGACAATAAAACATAATTGCTGCAGATACTGGAACTACCTGATACAGAATTTAAATTACATTTTCTCACTATACTCAATACGATGAAAGTCAAAATTAAGAATTTAGGCAGAGAACTAGAAACTTTAAGGAAAGAATCAAGTGGAAATTTCTCTAGTGGAAATATAATAGCATTAAGTGGGCAATTGATAGAAATAAGGCAAAGTAGATGAATCTGAAAATAGAGTGAATGAGCTGAAAGACATTCAGAAGGAAATATCCAAAATGAAGCATGAGGCCACAAAAAAAATTAGAAAATTTGGAGTGCATGTAACAGACATAAAGGATCTGACTGGATCTATCCCAGGGTATGGCACACATTTCTGTAAAGGACCAACGAGTAAATATCCTAGGCTTTGTGGACCACAGTCTCTGAAGCAAAATTGACGCTGCCATTGTGGCAGGAAGGCAGCCTCACACAATACAGAAAAGAATACGGACAGCTGTGTTCCAGTAAAACTTTATTTGCGTTAACAGGCAGCTGGTTGGATTAGGCCAGGGAGCTACAATTGCTAGTTCCTGATCTAATCTTTGGGAAATCAATACTAGATCAATAGAGGAGAAAATAGAGCATGAGCCATTTTTTAAGACTATGGCAGAGAACTTATAAACTTTATCAAGACACAGATAAAAGGCAGCTTAGGAAAGCCAAGTGTAAAAATATTTTTAAAAATAATAATAATATACACCTTGACCAAGTACCATGATGCAGGCATGTAATCCTAGTGATCTGGGAGGCTGAGGCAGGAAGATTAAGAATTCAAGGTGAGACACAGCCTGCACAATTTAGTGAGACTTCATCTCAAAGAAAAATTTTAAGAAGGGGCCGGGGCTTGCAGCTCAGTAGTGGAGTGATTACCTAGCATGCAGGAGGTCCTGAATTCAACCTCCAGTTCTGCAAAAAGAAGTAATAATACAACATTGAATACCATTATGGAACTGCTGAAAAGCAAGAACAAAGATGAAATATTAATGGCACTGAGAGAAAAAAGTGAATTAACAAGTGGATCGAAGAGTAGACTGAGAAGAGGGGGCTTAACTCTGGGAGACAGGAGGGTAAAATGTCTTCAGGGATTTGAAAGACAATGGTCAAATGTGGTGTAGACTGAGCAAACAAATTCTTTTAGAAGGAAAGGGAAATACAGAGTTTCAAATGAACAAATACTGAGAAAATGCAGCCATCAAGTCTTTGTCAAAGTCGCTAATGCAGGGTAATTTTTTTTTTTTTCTGAATTGGTGGGTTGAATATAGCATCTTGCACATGCAAGGCAAGGGCTCTACCACTGAGCTGCCCTCCCAACCTTTTTGTTTTTTTGAGACAGGTTCTTGCTAAGTTGCATGGGTTGCCTCTGACCTCAAACTTGCTATCCTCCTGCCTCCACCTCCCAAGTCTCTGGAACTGCAGGTGTACACCACAGTGCCCAACTCACTGCAGAGTAATCCTGAGGCAGGAAGTAAGGTGTTCCAGGAAAAGCTTGGGGAGGTGCAGTGGGGACTCAACCACGTGACCAGATCTCACTGTCTGCTATGTACAGAAAACCACAGTACTGACCTACTGCTGTGCATTTGGAGGTGAAGGAGGGGAGACCTCAGTGCTGCCCCCATCATCAAAAGACATTTCAGGAAGGAATGGAGGCCCTAACCGAAATGATACAGAATGCTGAATCCTAAAAGGACAGAATGTAGTTTCTCACCACACCTAGAGCATTTAGTCTGAATTCAGGAGCCGATCCAGGTGGGCAGGCAGCAGGTGTCACCAGTGGGGGGTTGGTGAGGAAACAATGGTGGCACCATTGGAGATGGCTTTACCTGTCCTAGATAGAGTGAAGTCTGTAACAAGGGCAGCGATGTCTGAACACGGATTGTGATTGTCCAGGGTATAAAGGTTAGGACTGGGCAAGAAGGGCCAGGACCCCAGGTGATGGCTCGCTGACCACCCTCGTCAGGTAAGTCACACATTTAGAGATCCTGTGCTTCTGTGGTGGAAATGATCACCTGGACAAACAGATGACGGATGGATGTTTTGGAGGACTGGCTGTGGGCCAGGAAAGGAACGTGTGTCTTTGGATAGATTTCTCATTTGATTCCTGCAACACTGCAGTGGTGGCTGCTGGTGGGGCATCTTTCCTCTCCATTCCTTGGGGTGTCAGCTCAATTCTGGAAGAGTCTTCAAAGTCCAGGTGAAAGCTCTGCACCCCCAAGCCTTTCCTGGGAAATCAATGTAGTTAACTGTATTTGAACCCTGAAGACCTGTCAGGAGAAATCAGGCAAAGCCACAATAGCACCAGCAGTCTGCAGGGTTGCACAGAGAAATTTAGCTTTCGTGTTTGAAGTTGTCTTGGCAGGTCGAGCCATTTCCTTCAGATGTGAAG
The DNA here is from genome assembly GCA_007922755.1 of Pedetes capensis. Classification (NCBI taxonomy): domain Eukaryota; kingdom Metazoa; phylum Chordata; class Mammalia; order Rodentia; family Pedetidae; genus Pedetes; species Pedetes capensis. The sequence goes on from VMDO01027233.1 coordinate 17,226, forward strand.
GCTGAGCAAATAAGGTAACTCTACAAGTGTAATTAAGAGTTTCCAAGCTAATTATGCCATGTTTATTCATACTAAATAAAACTATGCTGACAGGTAGTGATTGAATGCAGACATAGGCTGTGAGAAGAAAGGGAAGAGGAAGGAAGTTCTTAAAATAGGATAAGATGCCAAGGCCTCTGCAAACAACAGGAAACTCATCCCTTGATCTTCTCCGGGCAGTGCTCAGTTAATGCTTACTGGGCTGCTCCAACTAGGTATTTAGCTGAAGCACTAAATTAAATATGAATTATGCCAAAAGCATATCTTTTGAACATGGCTTGAGAATTGCATTTACATATAAATTTGCAGTCTTGAAATACCTTTTTATGTACAGTTAATTATTTGCAGAACTGTGAGACAGGTGCTGTTTTCCCGCTTGATAGATGTACAAACTGAGGCGCATAGATGTTAAGTGACTTGTCAACCACAATGGGGCTGGCAGACAAATCACACTCAGGTCTTTTAACTGAAAGGCTTATGTGTTTTCCATGGAACCAACTTAAACTGCCATAAGGAAATTTTGCCAATATTGTCAAATTATCCTGGACAATATATTTCTGTGTCCTTCCATGGGGACATGACTTTCTCAACTTGTAACTCTTAAAGTACTGATCCTTACTGAGTTCTTACATTGTTGGGACAGCTTCCATATAAATCCTGCCCCATAAATCAAATTCCTTCCTTAGAATAAGCCTCTAAAAGTACAATCTCCAGGCTACAAGAAACTCTTAACATTTTCAGTACTTGATGCGCGTGGTCAAGTGGATGTCCAGAAATATTATATAGATTCACAGTAAAGAACAGGTGTGTCAGCAGAGCATAGCACTTAGGTCCTCTATTTTTTCTTTCAGCAGCTGCTTGTTGAGCCTCTGAAAATTTTAACATACTATATAGATGACAAAGACACAGATGAGAAATGAGGATCAACTCTGTTCCTCCTGAGCTCGGAGTCTAGCGGGAAGACAGATGCTTAGAGAAATAATAGCCTCAATACTAACAATAAGGAGGTAAGTTTTCGGGCATACTCACCATGTCTGGGCATTAATTTAGGTGTTAAATACATATTAAATAATGTAATTCTCATACAATCCCACCAGATCCTGTTACAAATTGAACATCTCTAATCCAAAAATCTGAAATCCAAAATGTTCCAAAATTTGCACAAAACTTAGGTGTCGACATCATGCCACAAGTGGAAAATTCCACACCATGAAATATTTCACACACAAAATTATTTAAAATATTGAATAAAATTAGCTTCAGGCTGTGTGTATAAGGTCTATATGAAATATAAATGAATTTCTTATTTAGACTTTGGTACCATCCCCAAGAAATCTCAATGTGTATATGCAAATATTTGAAAATCTGAAAAACTGAAATCCAAGACACCTCTGCTCCAAAGCTTTTCAGAGAAAGGAATCTTGGCCTGTGTGGACCCTCAACGCACAGAGGAGGAGCATGAGAGACACCGGGGTGAAGTGGTCAGAGGAGGCCACGGAAATAACACAGGGAGGAATGCATTTGACCTAGCAGTGCCCTGGCACCTGCCCCCTTCACCTCCTGTCACCCCAGGAGTAATCAGGCAAATGAATGACAAACCACACCCAGACATGTGCCTGCCACCCCACCCTGCTTGTTTCTCTACTCAGCACAGGGGCCCCTCCTTGTGAATGCAGTTGGATCCAAAGGCTTTTACTTTTTTCTTATTATATTGGAAAGCCTTTTTGTTTAACAGAAACAACACATAAATAGTCCCTGTATCCAACCCTGTATGACCCCTTTAAAGCCATATGACAAAGATTTAAAACCATAAAACAAAACAAAAACCTATTTCAGCTACCTCTGCACAATTTAAAACTAATTTCCATGGGAATTCCAATTCAAGGACTCCAGCTCCCTCCTCCAAAGAGTGACAACCTGAGAGGCAGTGATGATGCTTCCTGCCTGTACCCTAAATTCTGAGTCAGGAAAGAGGGGGCCAGAATCATCACTGGAATGGGAAAAGGATGGAGCAACACGATGTGAGACTCCTACTATCCGTCACCTCTGGATGCTCATAATAAGGGCATCTTAACCCAAGTTGAGAATGGTGTGTGTGAGGGCTGTATTCTTTCACCATATCTCTTCAATCTCTATGCTCAGCAAATAGTCTGAACCTAGGCTTTATGAAGAAGAACATGGCATCAGGATTGGAGGAAAACTCATTTAACAACCTGCATTATGCAGATGACACAACTCTGCTTGCTGAAAGTGAAGAGGATTTGAAATATTTACTGATGGAGATCAAAGAACACCGCCTTCAGTATGGATTGTGACTAAACAACCTAACAAAAATCCTTACAACTACATCAGTATGCAACTTCACAATAAATGGAGAAAAGATTGAGGTTGTCCATGATTTTGCTTTACTTGGTTCTACAATCAACACTTGTGGAAGCAGCAGTCAAGAAATGAAAAGATGCATTGCTTTGGGAAAAGCTGTGGCAAAAGATCTCTTTAGAGTATTGAAAAGCAAAGGTGTCACATTGAAGATGAAGGTGCGCCATGGTATTTTCAGTTGCATCAGATGGTTGTGAAAGCTGGACATTGAACAAGGGAGACAGGAGAATTGATGCTTTTGAATTATGGTGCTGGAGATGATTATTGAATATACCATGGACAACCAAAAGAAACAACAGACCTGTCCTAGAAGAAGTGTAACCAGAGGGCTCCTTGGAAGCAAGGGTGGCTAGACTGCATCTGACATATTTTGGACATATTGTCGGGAGGGACCAATCCCTGGAAAAGGGCATCATGTTTCGGAGAGTGGCAGGTCAGTGGAAAAAAAGGAAAACCCTCCACTAGATGGGTTGACACAGTATCTGCAATAATGGGCTTAAACATAAATAAGATGGTCTGCCTGGCACAGAATTGGGGAGAGTTTCGTTCTGCTGTACATAGGGTCGCTGAGTCGGGACTCCACTTGCTACCTAACAACAACAACATTCCATGGCCTCACCATTTGTTGCCTCACTCTTATAGTAAATTTATCAGTTAAAGAAAAGGAAAGGAATAGCATAGGAACCCCAAAGCCTGTGACCTAGACATAGCAACTACATTTGATTCTACTGGTTGGTTATAGATGTGTGTGTGTTGATGTGTGCATGCATTTCGTTCTGCTTTTTAAGAACTTTGGATACTACACACAAAAGTCTTCTTTGCTCACAAGGTTTTAGCCTATTCTTTCCAATTTCCTAGGGAAAACCTCCATCAAACTCTGTGGTAAATACTATGTCTCCACTAAAACAAAGATAACAGACCAAACACCTCCCCAAACTCTCTTGTGTTAGATTCCATTTGCTTGTTTTTTCTTTTTTTATTAGAAAATTTTAATGTACATCATAATGTGATTCATTTTGACATGCTTTTCATTGTGACAATTTTCATATATTCAATTTGATAAACATTATTCATATAGGTTACCCCTTACCCTCCCCTATGCTTCCCCCTCCCCCCATCCCATCTAAGTTTCCCATCCAAGTCTTCTCTATCTTTTACTTAGTAGTATTTTTCTATATGTCCGTGGGTTCCAGTTCTGTTTAAGATAGAAACTTTTCCTGTAGTTGTCTTTGTTTTTATCTTGTTAGAACAATTACATGTGATTTCTAGTCCATTTATATTGACATCATTCTTATCTTCCCTCACCCCCTTTTATTATGATCCGACCTTTGAATAGGATTTTTCCTTCTTCTAATTTTGAATCAGCTCCCTCATATGAGCGAGAACATGTGTTGTTTCTCTTTCTGAGCTCACGTTCGTTCACTTAAAATAATTTTCTCTAATTCCATCCATTGTGCTGTGAATGAGCTTATTTCATTTTTCTTGATTGCTGAATAGTATTCCATTGTGTATATGTACCATAGATACATCATAGTAAGGGCTGAGGTTTAGCTCAGTTGGTAGAGCATTGCTCTGCATGCTCTGATCCCCAGCACTGCAAAAACAGGGGGAGGACAGGCATTCCACTCCCCAAGCAATTCTGAAACAATCAGCCATTGAAAACCCTATGAAGGTCACCATGAGGGTGCCTAACAATAAGAACATATCACAGGATGCTAATACTGTTTGCTAACGTGAGTCCCCACTCAAACTCTATTGAAATTGAATCCCCATTTGGCAGTTTTTGGAAGTGAATATAGTAATGGATTAGTGGGGTGACTGGTATCCTGTGTGGGGGGGGGCTTTGTTGTAAAAGTGAGCTCTCTCTGGCTAGCTTGTTCCATCCTACCACGTGACGTCTGTCCTCTGCCATCATGATCCAGACAACTCAGCAAGAAGGCTCTCCCCAGATGGGTTCCTTTTTTTTTTTTTTTTTGTCATTAAAAACAATGATTTAACAAATATACATGTTCCACTTGCCTCACACAGAATCAAGGAGGGTTTCTTTCTATTCATTCAGAAGCAAAAATTCATGATTACTGCACATTTACTCCTTTCAATGCACTATTGACCTTTTAAAGAAACAGCCCTTCCACCTCATGCTCACCCAGCTGTCGCCACATGGTTTCCCCACCCGACACCCAACAGCTGTGGAAGGGGCTAAGGTTTGCCTCTCCAAAATTCTTATGTTGATAGCTTCACCCCCAAGGTAATGCCCTTAGGAGGCAGGGCCTTTTCAGGGTGATTCAGCCATGAGGGTAGAGCCTCATAAGAAGATGAGTGCTGTCAATAAATAGACCTGAGGACCTCCTTCTGCTTCTACCACAGGTGGGCACAGCAGAGGCTCCATCCATGACCCAGGAAGCACAGCTGGCCAGAACTGGTACTGGCCCACATCCTGATCATGGACTCCAGCCTCCAGGACTATAAGAAATAAATTGTTACTTATAATTTATTCATACTACTCATTCATAATATTTTGTTATAGCAACCCATGGGGACAAAACAAGTTGGCCTTCTCAAATTTCTTCTTTTTCTTTCTTTTTTTTTTTTTTAATTCAAAATAATTGACCAGAACTGGATTTCTTCTGTATTGGTTTGTAGTTCTCTGAAAACTAGTAGAACATCCTTTTCACATAATTCTTGTCACCAATATTTCTGGTTCTATTCCTTTTCTTACTCAATTGTTGTTTTCTTATTAATTCACAGCTTTGTTTATTTGGATACCAAGTTCTTACTTTCATGGTCTTGATTGCATCTTATTGTGGAAATATGTCACCTAATTTTTTCCTTTATATCTTGCATTTTCCTTTTTATCTTGATGAAATTTTCACTCCTCGTAAGCTGTACAGTCTCAAAAATTCAATTATTTTTCATATTAGAGTTTAAACCACTTGGGATCTGATTTTGCTCCTACTTTGATGCAGAGATCTAATTTGTTTCCCTATGGAAACCCAACTTTCATGGTAGCATTTATTGAATGATACCAGTAAGGAATAGGCTTGTTGGCCAACAATAGGTTTAGACTGAATTTTCTTTCATGACAGAAAGTCAGGTCATGGCAGCTCAGAGCTAGCATGACATTTATGTGCTCACCAAAGGTCCAGTTCTTTGTAGTTCTGTCCCCTCAGTTCTGTGGTTTCTTGCTCAGGTTGACCTGCTGCTCCATGTCAGCTGTTGGAGTGCTAACCAACACATCATATTTCCTGCAAGAACCTAGTACTGACTCTTCCAATCCTTAAGCCTGGTACATACGGCTGACTTGGATTTTCTTTCTTTCTTCCTTTTCTTTTCTTTCTTTTTTTTGCTGATGCATTATTGATGTATATATTTGTTGTTGTTGTTGTTAGGTGCCGTCGAGTCTAATCCGACTCATAGTGACCCTATGTACAGCAGATCAAAACACTTGCCGATTCTGTGCCAGGAAAACAATCTTATTTATGTTTAAGCCCATTGTTGCAGACACTGTGTCAATCCATCTGGTGGAGGGTCTTCCTCTTTTGCGTTGACCTGCCACTCTCCCAAACATGGTGTCCTTCTCCAGGGATTGACCTCTCCTGACTACATGTCTGAAATATGTAAGACGCAGTCTGACCATTCTTGCTTCCAAGGAGCACTCTGGTTGCACTTCTTCTAGGACAGATCTGTTGGTTCTTTTGGCAGTGCATGGTATATTCAATAGACGTCTCCTGCACCACAATTCAAAAGCATCAATTCTTTTTCTTTCTCTTTTGTTCAATGTCCAGCTTTCACAACCATATGATGTGACTGAAAATACCATGGCATGAGTCAATGTCTTCATGTGACATCTTTGCTTTTCAATGCTCTAAAGAGATCTTTTGCCACAGCTTTTCCTAGAGCAATGCGTCTTTTGATTTCTTGACTGCTGCTTCCACGGGTGTTGATTATAGAGCCAAGCAAATCAAAATCTTGGACAACTTCAATCTTTTCACCATTTATTGTGAAGTTGCATGCTGACCTAGTTGTAAGGATTTTTGTTTTGTTGATGTTTAGTCATAACCCATATTGAAGGCTATGATATTTGATCTTCATCAGTAAGTGTTTTAAATCCTCTTCACTTTCAGCAAGCAGAGTTGTGTCATCTGCATAATGCAGGTTGTTAATGAGTCTTCCTTCAATCTTGATGCCGTGTGCTTCCTCATAAAGTCCAGCTTCTCGGATTATTTGCTCAGCGTATAAATTGAAGAGATATGGTGAAAGTATATAGCCCTGATGCACACCTTTCTCAACTTTAAACCACTCATTGTTTCCTTGTTCTATTCGAACAACTGCCTCCTGGTTCATGTACAGATTTCTCATGAGCACAATTAGGTGTTCCGGTATTCCCATTTTCTGAAATGTTATCCATAATTTATTATGATCCACACAATCAAATGCCTTTGCATAGTCAATAAAACATAGATAGACATCTTTCTCATATTCTCTGCTTTCAGCTAATATCTACCTGACATCAGCAATGATGTCCCTGGTTCCCCACCCTCTTCTGAATCCTGCTTGATTTTCTGGTAATTCCCTGTCTATATACTGCTGCAGTCGCTTCTGAATGATCTTTAGTAGAATTTTGCTTGTGTGCCATATTAATGATATTGTCCAATAGTTTGCACATTCAGTTGGATCCCCTTTTTGGGAATAGGCACAAATATGGATCTCTTCCAGTCAGTTGGCCAAGTAGCTGTTTTCCAAACCTGTTGGCATAAACATGTTAACACCTCCAGTGCTGCATCTGTTTGTTGAAACATCTGTATTGGTATCCCATCAATTCCTGGAGCCTTGTGTTTCACCAGTTCTTTCAAGGCAGCTTCCACTTCGTCCTTCAACACTATTGGTTCCTCTTCGTATGCAACCTCTTGGAATGATTGGTCATCTACCAATTCTTTCTTGTATAATGACTCTGTGTATTCTTCCCATCTTCTTTTGATGTTTCCTGCATCATTTAATACTTTCCCTGTAGAATCTTTCACCACTGCCACTCAAGGCTTGAATTTTTTCTTCACTTCCTTAAGCTTGAGAAACACAGAGCACATTCTTCCCTTTTGGTTTTCTGCCTCCAGCTCCTTGCACATGTCATTATAATATTTGTTTTTGTCTTCTCGAGCTGCCTTCTGATATCTTCTGTTTAGTTCCTTAACTTCCTCGTGTCTTCTTTTTGCTTTAGCTGCTCTATGACGTTCAAGGGCAAGTTCTACTGTCTCTTTTGACATGTAATATGGTCTTTTTTTTTTTCTTGTCTTTTTAAGAACTTTTTGCTTCCTTCTTGAATGATATCTTTTATGTCATGCCACAACTCTTCTGGTCTCCTGTCATTTGTGTCTAATGCATTAAACCTCTTTTTGAGGTGGTCTCTGAACTCAGGTGGGATATACTCAAGGTCATACCGTGGCTCTCGTATACTTGTTCTAACTTTCTTCAGCTTCGGTTTGAACTTGCATATGAGAAGTTGATGGTCTGATCCACAGTCAGCACCTAGTCTTGTTTTGACATTTTGTAGAGAGCTTCTCCATTGTCTCTTCCCACATATGTAGTCAATTTGATTCCTGTATGTTCCATCTGGTGAAGTCTACGTGTATAGTCTCCGTTTATGATGTTGAAAAAATGTATTTGTAATGAAAAGGTCAGTGGTCTGACAAAATTCTACCATGTGATCTCCAGCTTTGTTTCTGTCACCAAGACCATATTTTCCAACTACTGAGCCGCCTTCTTGTTTCCAACCTTTGCATTCCAGTTGCCAGTGGTTATCAGTATGTCTTGATTGCATGTTTGATCTATTTCAGATTGCAGAAGCTGGTAGAAGTCTTCCCTTTCTTCATTTGTGGCCTTAGTGGTGGGTGCATAAATTTGAATAATAGTCATATTAACTGGCCTTCCTTGTAGGC
>VMDO01027234.1:0-25493 GCA_007922755.1 Pedetes capensis
GGGCAATCACTAAAAAAAGTGTTTAAAGATGCATAACTGATACTAAGGAAGGAAATGAGACAAAATGCTCAGTTGTGTAAAATGCTCAGTTAAAATCACGAAGGCACAAGCCGAGTGCGGTGGCACACACCTGTAATCCCAGCAACTCAGGAGGCAGAGGTAGGAGGATCGCAAGTTCGAGATCAGAGGCAGTCTGTGTAATTGAGCGAGACCCTGTCTCAAAAAGTAAAAAAGCGGGCTGAGGGTGCAGCTCAGTGGCCCAGCATTTGCAGAGCATGCAAGTGCGAGGCCCTGGGTTTAGCCCCCAGTGCGGGGGGGGGGGGGGGGAATCACAAAGGCAGAAGGAGCAAGGAAGATGGAAATAGGAGCAACAACAAAGATAACAAGTAGAAGGCAGTAATACATACATTAGACATCAACCCAGCTATATCAGCTTTGCATCCATGAGACCAAGTACCTGGGAAGAACAACATAAGGGAGAAAGGTTGATTTGGGCTCAAGGTTTCTTTCCGAGGTTTCAGTCCATGCTCACTTGACCTCACTGCTGTGGGTTTGTGTTGAGACAGAACGTGATGGCAGGGAGCGTGTGGTAAAGCAAAACTGCTCATCGCCTGGCCACCATGGCACAGAGGGAGCAACAGAGCAGATGGCCAGGGACAAGATCTACCCTTCAAAGGCCCTTGCCAGTGACCCACTTCCTCCAGTCAGGCCCCACCTCCTACTAGTCCATTGGATATGAACTCATCAATGGTTTAATCCACTGATGAGGTCAGCACCTTCATGATTCAATCACCCCTCAATAGTGCTACCAACTGGGGACTGAGTCTTTCTGGTGGACAACTCATATCCAGACCATAGCACCAACTATATCAATAATAACTTTGAAGGCCAGTGGTCTAAATGCACCAATTGAAAGACATTGTTAGAGTGCATCAAGAAACAAGACCCAACCGTGTGTTGCCTACAGGAAACCCACTTTCAATATAAAGAAACATGTAGATTAAAATTAAAAGGATGGAAGATCCAGACACTGTAAGGTTGCACACCTGTAATCCTAGCAGCTTGGGAGGCTGAGGCAGGAAGATCACAGACTTGAGGCAAGAGGCAGGCTTTGCAACTTAGTGAGACCCTGTCTCAAAATAAAAAGTTAAAAAAGAGGGCTCGGGGTGCATCTCAGTGGTAGAGTGTTTGCCTAGCGTGCACAAGGCCCTGGGTGCAACCCTTCAATACTGAGAAAAAAAAAAAAGGTAAGTGCATGGAAAAGTAAATGGATGGATAAAGACAGCAATCAAAAGAAAGTGGGAGTAACTATATTCATTTCAGACAGAACAGACTTCAGACCAAGGAAAGTTATGAGGGATAAAGAAGGATATTATATAATGATAAAGGGTCAGTTCTCCAAGAAGACACAAAAATCCTTAATGTGTATGTGTCTGAAACAGAACATCAGAATACTTGAAGCAAAAACTGGTCTCACTACAAAGGGAAATAGATGAATCTACTGTCACAGTTGAACACCTCAACACCCCTCTGTCAGACATGGGCGGATCCCACAGGCAAAAAATTCAGAGTCATAAGGGCACAATTGAACTTGACAACACTTTCAACTGGATGTAGTAGATTAACCAGCTCTAGAGACCCCTTCATCCAACAAAAACAGTATATAGATTCTTTTGAAGCTTATGCGGAACATTCACCAAAATCGAGCACATTCTGAGTCATAAGAGGCATCTCAATAAATGTAAAAAGTAGAAATTATACAATGTCTGCTCTGAAATGGCCATGGAATTAAAGTAGAAATCAGGAATAGAGAGAGAGCAGCAAACCCCAAAGTACTTGAAAATTACACAACACATATATAAATAACACATGGGTCAAAGAAGAAATCTCAAGGGAACTTTTTTAAATGCTTTGAAGTAAATGAAAATGAAAACACAAACTTATCAGAATCTGTAGGATACAGTGAGCATGCCTTGAGGGACATTTATGACATTGGATACATATATTAGAAAAGCATAAAGCCTGGTTTCCTATTCAGTTCCCTCATTTAAACTAGCTCTGGGAACTAAAGCAAGTTCTTGACTTCTGATCCTCATTTCTCTTCATGTGCAGTAAGGTTTATGATACCTCCAAAGAAAGTGTTAGGAAGAACAGACAATTAAAATGTGGGAACATACCTAGAACCTGGCTGTAATGCCAGAATGCTCTGAGTACTATGGCGTGCATTTACTCATCCATTTATGAATATATGTACTTAGCGTTTATTGAGCCCTGGGTTGTGGTAAGACAGGGTCCTCTCTCTTCAGGAAGCTTAGATCTAGCCAGGGAGGCAGAGCAGACAGTCACAGCACAGAATGGTCAGGGCTCTTGTGACCAAATGACGCAAGTAAGGGGCTCAAGGAAAGGGTCTCTGGTATGGCATTCTTGACAAAGGTACCTGCATGGGCATAGGTGTGGAGCTTGACCAGAGTCCACTCGTAAAGAGGCTTGCGTGGGTAGCTGAGTGGATGGCATCAGGAGTGAAGGAAACATAGCAAAGTGCCTTTGCACGTGCTTCGTAGTCCTCACCAGATCCCTTTCTGGAGGCTCAGCTTGCACAAGGCAGATAGAGATGGAGGACTCCCAAGGAGATGTTTCTAGGGGCCTCAGCTCTGGGGGAGTTTCCCCTGAAGGGAAAGTTGATTGTCATCTCAGAGCACCGCTGGCCCATTTCCCAGATTCACTCTGCCCTGGGGGTCACAGGCGGCTTTGCCCTGGGAAGAGCAACCAGTGTGAGCGCCAGCGTGAGTGTGGGCAAAGCCATGGGTATGGACTGGGATCTCATCAGGCTTCTCCAGGAACTGGCTCTGTGTCCTTAAGCAAGTGACCCAATGTCTCTGGACCTCCTGAGAGAAGGGACCCCTGAGTTCACCTGGCAAGAGATGGATCCAAAGCACTCTGGAAGGATAAAATCCCACACACAGGCTTCAAATCCCTGAAAGACTGGGTTCAGTTTCAGATGTGGGTTCAGTATGTTAAGATTTAGAGAGCTCGTGTTTGGTTTGGGATCAGGCTTAAATCCTATGTATAGATAGCAGGTCTTCAAACCGAACCTGAACCCCAACCCAGTGAAAAATTGGGTTGAGGTTCATCAGTTAAGGATATGAGGTTTTTCATTTGTTAGTTCATTTGTTTGCTTTGTAACATCAGCTATTGAAAAACTGAAAAATATTAGAAAGAATTTTATTCACCTATCTCCACATAGGATAAAACTTTTAAACCTGTACCCATGCTAAACCTGAACTGTTTCAATGTTACCATACTGAACCCGTGCCCACACCTGAACCTGATTTTTTGAGGTTTCGAAGCCCTCTCCACATATCTGCCTGACCCTAGAGGTCCCACGCACCTGTCTCAGAAAGCCTTCCCACAGCCTAGGAGAGTGCTCAGTGTCCAGGCAGCCTGGCTGGCCACTGGGAGCCCATGTTAGTGTGCCTATGCTACCAACCGCTCCTCCTGCCCAAACTTTAAGGAAGAAGTTGGCGAGGAGACCTTCTAGAAAGTTCCGTAGAAATGGACCAGTGTCTTCTGTGACTCTTGTGCCCACCTCTCTTCACCTATCCAGGATCAATGATTAGTCTGCCCTGTTTTTATTGGCAGTTCTGACCCACCTTCCTTTGGTTTAGTGTGCCCATGGCTGCCTCAGTCTTGATTTTCACAGTGGAAACTTTTAGGGACCTTCTCCCCACAGGAATTTCCCCTGCTGGAATGTTCCTCTAATGTAGCCCCCAGTCCAAGGCTGCCATTGGCACCTACAAAAGTCATGGCCTCCAGGTGAAGCCCAGCTCCCCGTCACTCGGCCCTGAGATCCTACTCTTCTTCTTGACTCCACTATGCAGGACTTTCTTCATGGCAGGGATTGTGTGGCCTTTGGGCCTTCTGTCACCTGTCTTTGGCACCTGTGAAACAGGTGCAGGATCCCTGAGAAAATCGCTGTAAGGGTGTGACGGGGATTCAGCGCAGATCTATAGAGGCTGCGGGCTAAGCTCTTTCACCTGAACCAGGTTTCTTCCTGTTTCTTCCTGGTTTTCCTCATCGGAATGCCTCACTAGGCCATCGGGAGGGGCAGCAGAGCGGGAAGGAGAGCCGAGAGTAGGCCAGCCATTACCTCTCACCGTCTAAGCCCTTCCTCTTTCCCCGGGGATTTATCTAACAAGGAACTTGCAGAGCCCCTCGGAGCGGGAAGCAGAAGCCGGGAGCTTTCCAAAGTGCTTGTGTTCATGGCAGAGAATCCAAGTGGAGCAGAACGAGGGCAGAGGGGGCTCGATGGCTTCCACGAGGACAGCCGTGAGAGCAAGAGTCACTGAGTTCTGGGTCTGGCTCTGCCTCCTGATGGCAGGTAGGCTTGGCTCTGGGCTGCAGCTTTGGTGGTGTGGTAGAACTGATTTGGACCTCGTGGGGAGAGCCGCCTGTGCGTGTCTCTTGCCAGCCTGGGAGGAAGTGCATCGTGGACACTGGCAAGGGAAGGTTGGTTATTAGGGTTGGTTTGCCCTGGAGAGCTGGCTGTTAAACATTGGCCAGCACACTGCTGCTCAAATGCCTCATCTGGAAAACCAGGATAGAAATACCCACTCAGAGAACCCTTAGGAGGTGACGTGTACGTGAGCATTTTACAAACCAAGCATGACACTTGTGTGAGTATTGGTGTAGATATGATGTGTGGGTGTTTGTAAAGAATTTCTTATATGTTTTCCCTGCATATGAGCACTTGATGCTCTGATACACAATAAGCACCTGCTCTTGTTCTGACTTCTGATATTGAGGTTTTCCATTGTCTCTTTCTGCAAATGTACTCCATTTGGTTCCTGTACATTCCATCTGGTGAATCCCTTGTGTGTAATCACTATTTGCCTATTGCTGTACCAGCCTGGCATCCAGTCTCATCAGATCTTGGAAGCTAAACAGGGTCAGGCCTGGATAATACTCAGATGGGAGCCTGCCTGGGAATAGCAGGTGCTGTAGGCTTGGGAGAAAAACCTGGCAGCCCACGCCTGAAACAACCATGGAAAACCCTAAACAATCAACCATCGAAAACCCTGAGTAGCAGAGAAGTACTAATACTGCTGGGCATGGCACAGTGTCAGGTAATGTGTTGTGTGGTGTACACAGAGTCGCTATGAGTCAGTCCCAACTCAAGACACCAAACAATAACAGTCACCATTTATGTTGGTGAAAAAAAGTATTTGCAATGAAAAAGTCGTTGGTCTGACAAAATTCTGTCTGGCAATCTCCAATATCGTTTCTGTCACCAAAGCCATATTTTCCAACTACTGAGCCTTCTTTGTTTTCACTTTTATATTCCAGTCACCTGTAATTATCAGTGCATCCTGACTGCATGTTCAAACAATTTCAGATTGCAGAAGTTGGTAAAAATCTTCCCTTTCATTATCTGTGGCATTAGTGTTGAGTGTGTAAGCTTGAATAATAGTCATATTAACAGGTCTTCCTTATAGGTATATGATATTATTCCATCACTGACAGCATTGTACTTCAGGACAGATCTTGAGATGTCTTTTTTGATGATGAATGCAATCTCATTTCTCTCTGTCATTCCCAGCATGGTAGACCATATGATTATCTGATTCAGAATAACCCATGCCAGTCCATTTTAGCTCACTGATGCTTTGAATGTTGATGTTTATGGGCTCCATTTCCCTATTGACGATTCTAATTTTCCTAGATTCATACTGCATACATTCCACATTCCAGTTATTAATGGATATTTACAATTGTTCCTTCTCAGTTTGAGTCATGCCTCATCAGCAAATGGAGGTCCCTGGGGCTTTACTCCATTCCCATCATAAAGGTAGACTCTACTTTGAGGAGGCAACTCTTCCCCAGTCATCTTTTGAGTGCCTTCCAACTTAGGGGGTTCATTTTCTGACATTATACCTGATAGTGCTTCACTGCTATTATCCATAGGGTTTTCAATGGCTATTGGTTTCTGGGGTGGGTTGCCAGGTCCTTCTCCCTAGTCTATCTTAGTCTGGAAACTCAGTTGAAACCTGTCCACCATGGGTGGCCCTACTGGTATTTGAAATACTAGTGAAATGGCTTTCAGCATCACAGCAACACACAAGGCTCCACAGTACAGCAAACTTACAGACAAGTATATCCCACCTGAGCTGAGAGACTGTCTCAAGAACAGATTTGATGTGTTAGACACTAATGATTGAAGACCAGTGGAGTGGTGGTATGACATCAAACATATCATTCGTTAGGAAAGTGAAAAGCTATTAGAAAGTCAGGAAGAGAAGAAAAGACCAAATCACCTTTCAAAAGAGACTATGAAACTTGCTTTTGAACATCAAGTAGTTAAAGTAAGAGAGAACAAAGTTAAAGAACTAAACAGAATCTCAAGGGGCAGCTTGAGAAGACAAAATCAAATATTATAATAACATATGTAAAGAGCTGGAGATAGAAAACCAAAAATGAAGGATATATACTGTTTTTCTCAAGATTAAAGAATTGAAGAAAAAATTCAAGCCTTGAGTGGCAATAGTGAAGGATTCTACAGAGAAGATATTAAATGATGGAGGAAACATCAAAAGAAGATTGAAGGAATACATAGAGTCATTATATTAAAAAAAATTGGTGCATGAACAACCATTTCAAGAGGTTCCATATGATCAGGAACCAATGGTACTGAAGGAAGAAGTGGAAGTTGTCTTGAAGGCACTGGATAAAACATAAGGAGACAGGAATTGATGGAATATCAATTGTGATGTTTCAACAAACAAATACAGCACTGAAGGTGCTCACTTGTCTATTCCAAGAGATTTGGAAAACAGCTACCTGACTAACTGACTGGACGAGATACATATTTGTGCCTATTCTCAAGAAAGGGGATCTAACTGAATGTGGAAATTCTGGAATGATATAATTAATATCACACTCAAGTAAAATTTTGCTAAAGATCATTCAAAAGTGACTGTAGCCACAGTATATTTACAGGGAACTATCAGAAAATCAAGCTGGATTCAGAAGAGGGCGTGGAACCAGGGACATGATTGCTGATGTCAGATGGATATTGGCTGAAAGCCGAGAATATCAGAAAGATGTCTATTTATGTTTTATTGACTACACAAAGGCATTTGACTGTGTGGATCACAATAACTTATGGATAACATTGTGAGACATGAGAATACTGGAGCACTTGATTGTTTACTCATGAGGAATCTGTACATGAACCAAGAGGCAGTCATTTGAACAGAACAAGGAACATTTCCTGGTTTAATGTCAGGAAAGTTGTGCAACAGGGCTGTGTCCTTTCACCATATCTCCTCTATGCTCCTCTATGCTGAGCAAATAATAAAAGAACCTGGATTTTATGAAGAAGAACATGGCGTCATGATTGAGGGAAGACTCATTGACAACCTGCATTATGCAGATGACACAACTCTGCTGACTAAAAGTGCAGAGGATTTGAAACATTTACTGATGATGATCAAAGAACACAGCCTTCAGTGTGGATTGCACCTCAACATCAACAAAACAAAAAACCTTACAACTGAGTCAGTAAGCAACTTCATGATAAATAGAGAAAATGTTGAGGTTGTCCAAGATTTTGCTTTGCTTGGTTCTATAATCAATATCCATGGAAGCAGCAGACAAGAAATCAAAAGACTCATTGCACTGGAAAAAGCTGTTGCAAAAGACCGCTTTAAAGTGTTGAAGAGTAAAGACATCATATTGAAAATGAAAGTGCACCTGACTCATACCATGATATTTTCAGTCACATCATATGCTTATGAAAGCTGAACAGTGAATAAGGGAGTCAAGAGAAGAATTGATGCTTTTGAATTATTGCACCAGAGATGAGTATTGAATATACCATGGACTGTAAAAAGAACCAAAAGATCTGTCCAAGAAGTGCAACCAGAGTGCTCCTTGGAAGCAAGGATAGCTCGACTGTGTTTGACATATTTTGGACATGTTATCAGGCGGGACCAATCCTTGGAGAAGGACATTATGTTTGAGAGAGTGGCAGGTCAATGAAAAAAAGGAACATCCTCAACTAGACAGATTGACACAGTGACTGCAACAATGGACTTAAACATAAAAAAGATTGTGTACCTGGCACAGTGTCAGGGAGTGTTTCATTCTGTTACACGTAGGATCACTATGAGTCAGACCCAACTCAATAGCATCTAACAACAACATATTTTTGTATGAAAAGCTATATTTGCAGAAATTAGAAATAAATTGGAATCTGGGCTAGATACAACAGAATCCTAGATTCTCGGAGAAATCAGATGGAGGATAGGAGACTGTAGGCTGATTGTGGATAACATTTGTGATCATGTGGTAGCTCCTAGGGGACACCTGAGGGACTTCTCCTTGGCTTCAGCATCCTGAGGACCAAAGCCCTGTTGCTCATCAGGAGGATGCAATGGAGTATTTTCCATGATTTTCTTTAAGAAACACCAGTGTGGTGACAGTGGCCATGGCAGCAGCTGCGGAAGAAAGAGCCAACAGACAGGCAGACTTAGATTTGAAATCCACTGGATCACTTACCACCTGGTTGAACTTGGCCAAGCTGCTGAACCTTGTAGAGCTCAGTCTCTTCTCCTATAAAATGTGGGACCTCCCTAATAGAGCTTGGGGGAGGCTCCTAGGATAGGGTGGACTATGTTTTAGATTTGTGTTGGTTCCACTCTCTGTGGCGCTTCTTAGCATTCTGGTTTCATACCAGTGTCTTAAGACTCCAGGTGGATCCCTAGCTTGGAGAAGGTGGCTCGGTGTTTGGTACAAGAAACTCCCTCTGTGTAGCTCAGTTGTATTAGCTTGTGTGTCAGTATGGCAAAATACCTCACAGAAACAAACTTACAAGAGGAATGATTTGTTGGGGCTTATAGGCTTGTGGCTTTCAGTCCATAGAGGCAGGAAGGCATGGCAGCAGGGCGGGCAGCAGGGCCTGAGGCAGAGAACCTCACATCTTGGTGATCAGGAGCAAGGAGAGCTATGGCTGCTGGAGACCCACATAAAAACTCCAAAGGCCCACCCGCAGGGGCCTACTTCTGCAAAGCTAGATACCACTTTGAAAGTTCCATAGCTTCTTAGGACAGCACCACCACCTGGGACCAAAGATTCAAACCCATGACCTTTGGTGGACATTTTAGAGTCAAAGTATAACAACAACCTAGAACAGCCGTAGCCTTGTGGCATCTGATCCCCTCATATCTCAGAAGCTAAGCAGGGTCGGGCCTGGTTAGTACTTAGATGGGAGACTGCCTGGGAACACCAGGTGCTGTAGGCTTGGGAAAAGGAGCCAGCATGCCACTCCCAAAAATCAATCCACCGTTGAAAACCCTACAAACAGCAAAGAAGCACTGATAATAGGATCGCTATGAGTCGGATACTGACTCGATGGCATCTAACAACAACAACAGAACATTCTCTATATGCCTCTTTTACTTACAACACACAATATTTATTGACACTTTGCTGGGTGCCAGGCATTGGCTGGGTACAGTTAGAGAGACTAAGCAACTAGTTGTTGTCTGGTGCCATCGAGTCGGTATCGGACTCACAGCGACCCTGCATATAACAGGGGAAACACTATTGTGCTTCTCTACTGTTCATAAGGTTTTCAATGGCGGATTGACTTTTGGGAGTGGGTTGCCGGGTCCTTCTCCAAAGCCAGCAGCACCTGGTGTTCCCAGGCAGTCTCCCATCCAAGTACTAACCAGGCCCGACCCTGCTTAACTTTCAAGATCTGATGGGATCAGATGCCACAGGGCTACGGCTGCAGGCAAGCAACTAGAGTGGTAATAAGATCTTTTGTTAAGCATTTATTACTTGTTTATTTGTTTGTTTGTTTGTTTTAAGACAGGGTCTTGCTATGTAGCCCAGGGTCGCCTTGAACTTGTGAGCCTCCTCCTTCAGCCTCTCAGGTGCTGGGATTATATGTGCACCTCCAGGGCTGGCTCTTGATATGAATTAATTTTATCTGTGTTTCAGCCCTAAGATAGGGGTACCACAATGCAGCAGTGAAAGATGATTGTACATTCTTTGACCCATGTCCTTTTCAGAGGTAGACTCTGTTGCTCTTCCCCTTGAATCTGGGCTGGGCTGTGAGTTCTTTGGGCTACAGAATAAGGCAAAAGTGGTAGTATGCCAGTTCTGAGTGGCTTTAAGAGAGCTGGAATCTTCTGCTTGGACTCTGGAAGCTCTGCGTTGCCACCATCCTGGAGAGAAAGTCCTGGGGACTACATGGTAGGGAGAGAGACCCTCCTGGCTAAGTCCAGCCTCTCAATCTCCCTGCCAAGTTACCACATATCAGCAAAGGTGTCTTGGACCTTCCCAGTACCATGAAGAACAGAAGAGTCACCAAATGAGCCCTGCCCAAATTCCTAACCCACAGATCATCAGGTAAAGTAAGGTAGTTGTTATTTTAAGCTACCCAATTTTGCAAGTTTGGGAGGAGGACCTGGGAACCCACTCCCAAAAATCAATCTGCCATTGAAAACCCTATGAACGGCAGAGAAGCACTGACAATAGTGTTTCCCCTGTTGTACATAGGATCGCCGAGTCAGATACCGACTCGACAGTACCTAACAACAGTAACAACAACAATTTTGCAAGTCATTTGTTACACAGCAATAGAAAATCAGAACCATCATAATCTCCATTTTACAGAAAGCGAGGCGCACATAGGCTTAATGGTTTACTCAGAGTCACACATTGGTAAGTGGCAGGGCCTGGACTAAAACCCTAGCAACCTGACTCCAAGAGCGTGTTCTAGCACTATGCTTTTGCCCTTGTTGAAAATATGCTTCTGTGCTCAAGGAAACTTCTGTTCAGGAATCACTCACCTATGTGATTAGAGGATTATATGTGACATTTGCATATTTAATTACTCAGTTTTACTCAATTTAAAGGCACCAGGCTCTAGGGATATAGAGATGATTATATCAGAATGATGTTAGGCTGGGCACAGTGGTTGTTGTTAAGTGCCATCAAGTCGGTGTCCGACTTATAGACAAAACATTATTATTACTGCTTCTCAGCTATTCATAGGGTTTTCAATGGCAGATTATTTTTTGGGAGTGGGCTGCCAGGTCCTTCTCCCAAGCCTACAGCACCTGGTGTTCCCAGGCGGTCTCCCATCCAAGTACTAACCAGGCCCGACCCTACTTAGCTTTGGAGATCTGATGGGATCGGATGCCACAGTGGTACAGCTGCAGGCACAGTGGTATTCACCTGCAATCCCAGCAACTTGGGGGGCTGAGGTGGGAGGATCACAAGTTTGAGGTCAGAGGCAGCCTGCATAACTTAGCAAGACTGTCTCAAAATAGAAAATAGAAGAGGGTCTGGAGGTGCAGCTCAGTGGTAAGCACTTGCCTAGTGTATGTGAGGCCCTGAGTTCAACCCCTCACCACTGGGGAAAAAAAAAAAAAAAAGAATGTCAGGATTTACTACCCAGGAGGAACCCAGCCCTGGTGAGTGGGTAAGGACATGCGGGTTGTCCTAAAGGATGGGGGGGTGTCTGGTTTGGATGAGGGAGAAAGGGCGTGCAAGGCAGAGGACAGCTCATGCAAGAGCGCAGAGTGGAGGGGCACTGGGGAGTCCGGGGAGAGATCAGTGTGGCAGGGGTGTGGATGTCTGGAAGGGAGGGACAAGCCGAGAGCAGGAGTGCCAGCCAGGACCACAGGGCGCTCATCAGCCGTGGCCACCAGGGCTCAGCCTTTGTCTAAAGGCCGTGGGGACCCAGAGGATGACACTCGCATGGGGGCACGATCTGAGAGCCTTTTACATAGGAGTTGGGCACCATGAGGGGTGGGCTGAAGGCTGGAATGCAGGGGAGGCCTCCTCATATAAGGACCAGGCGGGACGCCACAGCAGTGTGGGACAGCGTGCTGGGGCTGGACCTGACAGTGACAGCAGGCACGAGGAGGAGGGCACAGTGCCAGGGATATGCAGGAGAACTGACAGGAAGTGTCGGCAGAAACAGCTGAGGACGGAAGAGGAGCCCCACGCCCAACCCTGGGGCAGGCCTGGCAGGTCGCATGTGCTCCACAAACAGTTGATGGATAAAGGCTGAGTGGACCCCTGAGCCTGGTCTCAGGACAAGGGCAGAGTCTGGGGTATAAGTTTGAGGGTCCTCAACATGGGCAAAGCTTTTGGGGTGAGATGCCAAGCCGCGCAATGTCCCCCCATTGTGATCTCGTCCTTTGGGGTGAAGAGACCCGTTTCCACCTTGGCTCTTAGAAGTCTGCGCTCCTCCTCCTGGGCGGTGAACTCGGAATTGGGTAGCCAAGGGGAACTTGGACAGGGCAGCCAGCTAGAGCAACCTGAACCTCTAGGAGTGACTCAATGGCACCTAACAACAACAACAGAACATTCTCTATATGCCTCTTCTACTTACAACACACAATATTTATTGGCACTTTGCTGGGTACCAGGCATTGGCTGGGTACAGTTAGAGAGACTAAGCAACTAGTTGTTGTCAGGTGCCATCGAGTCGGTATTAGACTCATAGAGACCCTACATATAACAGGGGAAACACTATTGTGCTTTGAGCTTCAGCTCAAGCTGGAGTCCCAGCAGGCACCAGGAGCTCCCGTGTCCCCTGTGACAGCGGCGCCCCACCCTGGCCAGGGGCATAGGGAGTGATCAGAAGGGAGCCAGCCCTGGGCCTTCAGGGGATGAGGAGGGAGGGACGCGGCTCAAACTCACACAGCCCTCTTCCCCCTGCCCACCGACCCTCTGCGGAACAGGGAAGGTGAGGACAAGGGAGACGGGCATCAGCTTTCTGACGGCTACACTGGTGCGTATGGTTTTCCGACAGCCACAGTCAGTGCCCTAATGCCCACCCCGATTGGCTCTGCTTCCAGAGCCACAGGCTCCGGGTGCTAAGGCTGCCAAGAGGAAAGCTATGCCCTGAGCCCAGCTGGCTGGATGCTTATGAGCAAGGTTCGGTGGCACCTTGGAACAAGTGAAATGCTATTTGCCCTGAGGCTGGTCCCTTATTCTTGATTTCATGACCAATGTTGTGGCTCTTCAAGTCTCCATCTTGCTGGTTAAGGAGATGAGAGCCTGATCCTTCCAAGGCAGTGGTGACAGTGCAAAGTGCTGGTGTCTTCCACTGAATTCAGTTCCAAACCCTGATATTGGGCACCTGCTTTATGCCAGGCAGCAGGCTAGGGGCTGGCATGGGCAGTGTTCCTGGGCCCCTGCTGTTGTTGTTGTTGTTAGATGCCTTTGAGTCAGGTCCTACTCATAGTGACCCGATGTACAACAAAACAAAACACTCCCCAATTCTGTGCCAGGCACAGAATTGTACTTAATCTTTAAGCCCTTTGTTGCAGACACTGTGTTGATCCATCTGGTGGAGGGTTTTCCTTTTTTTCGTTGACCTGCCACTCTCCCAAACATGATGTCTTTCTCTAGCGATTGGTCCATCCTGACTACATGTCCAAAATACATAAGATGCAGTCTAGCCATCCTTGCTCCCAAGGAGCACTCCAGTTGCACATCTAGGACAGATGTATTGGTTCTTTTTACAGTCCCTGGTATATTCAATATTCATCTCTAGCACCATATTTCAAAAGCATCAATTCTCCTGTCTCCCTTATTCAATGTCCAGCTTTCACAACCATATGATGCGACTGAAAATACCATGTCATGAGTCAGGCGCACCTTCATCTTCAATGTGACATCTTTACTTTTCAACACTTTCAAGAGGTCTTTTGCAACATCTTTCACCAGTGCAATGCGTCTTTTGAACTCTTGACTGCTGCTTTCATTGGTGTTGATTGTAGAACCAAGTAAAGCAAAATCATGGACAACCTCAATCTTTTCTCCATTTATCATGAAGTTGCTTACCGACCCAGTTGTAAGAATTTTTGTTTTGTTGATGTTAAGGCACAATCCATGCTGCAGGCTATGTTCTATGATCTTCGTCAGTAAATGTTTCAAATCCTCTTCACTTTCAGCAAGCAAACTTGTGTCATCTGCATAATACAGATTATGAGTCTTCCTCCAATCATGATGCCACATTCTTCTCGAACTTCTTGGATTGTTTGCTCAGCATAGAGATCGAAGAGGTATGATAAAAGGAAACGGCCCTGACACACACCTTTCTCAAGTTTAAACCAGGCAGTGTTCCCTTGTTCTGTTCAAACAACTGCCTCCTGGTCCATGTACAGATTCCTCATGAGTACAGTTAATTGCTCTGGTATTCCTATTCTTCACATTCCATAATTTGTTATGATACACACAGTCAAATGCCTTTGCATAGTTGATAAAACATAGACAGACATCTTTTTGGTATTTTCTGTTTTTGGTTAATGTCCATCTGACATCAGCAATGATGTCCCTGGTTCCATGCCCTCTTCTGAATCCAGCGTGATTTTCTGGCAGTTCCCTGTCTATATATTGCTGCAGTCACTTTTGAATGATCTTTAGCAAAATTTTTCTTGCCTGTGATATTAATGTTAACATGCAATAATTTCCATATTCGATTACATCCCCTTTCTTGGGAATAGGCACAAATATGGATCTCTCCCAGTCAATTGGCCAAGTAGCTATTTTCCAAATCTCTTGGGATAAACAAGTGAGCACCTCCAGTACTGCATCTGTTGAAACCTCTCTATTGGTATTCCATCTTGTAGCCTTATGTTTTGCCAGTTCCTTCAAGGCAGCTTCCACTTCATCCTTTACTACCATTGATTCCTGATCATATGCAATCTCTTGAAGTGGTTGGTCATGTCACCAATTCTTTTTGTTTCACTCAGTATTCCTTCCATCTTCTTTTGATGTTTCCTACATCTTTTAATGGGCTGGGATTTAGCTCAGTGGGTAGAGCACTGCGCTGCAGTCTCTGAGGTCCCGAGTTCAATTCCCAGCACCGCAAAAATGGGAGAAGGACCTGGCAATCCACTCCCAAAGCAATCCCGAGAAACAGTCGGCCATTGAAAACCCTATGAGGGTCGCTATGAGTCAGATATCGACTCGACAGCACCTAACAACAACAACAACGTCTTTTAATGGCCTGCAGCCATAGCCCTGTGGCATCTGATCCCGTCAGATCTGGGAAGCTAAGCAGGGTCAGGCCTGGTTAGTACCTGGATGGGAGCCTGCCTGGGAACACCAGAAGCTGTAGGCTTGGGAGAAGAACCTGGCAACCCCCTCCCAAAAATCAATCTGCCATTGAAAACCCTATGCACAGCAGAGAAGCACTGACAATAGTGTTTCTCCTGTTGTACAGAGGGTCGCTATGAGTCAAATACCAACTTGACGGCACCTAACAACAACAACAACAACGTCTTTTAATATTTTCCCTCTAGACCCCTTCACTACTGCTACTCGAGGCTTGAATTTTTCCTTCAATTCCTTAAGCTTGAGGAAAACAGAGTATGATCTGCCCTTTTGGTTTTCTGTCTCTGGCTCTTTACATGTGTCATTATAATATTTGATTTTATCTTCACAGGGTGCCCTTTGGTGTCTCAAGTTGCACAAACTAGTTCCTCCTGTAGAGCAGTGTTTCTGAGACTCAGCACTGCTGACCTTTGAAGCCAGGTCATTTCTTTGGTGGGAGACTGTCCTGGGCAGTGTGGAATGTTAGCAGCATCTGTGACCTCTGGCCACTAGACGCCAGTAGCACTGTCCCATGAGCTGTGACAGTCAGAAGCCTCTGCACACAATGCTAGGTCTCCCTTGGGGCTAGGTACCCCTTGGGGCTAGGTACCCTTCGGGGCTAGGTATCCCTTGGGGAATCAGCTCACTCCTGGGTAAGAACCACAGCCCTGGGGCTACGCCATTCAGTGTGTTAGCCTTGAGCCTGTGTCCCTGTTGAGTCATTGCAATGTGGCTGGTCTGCCCTAAGATGGAGTGTGAGTGGAAAATACACCCCGGGGTTTGAGCACTTGTTGTTGTTAGGTGCCGTCGAGTCGGTATCCGACTCATAGCAACCCTCATAGGGTTTTCAATGGCTGTTTCGGGATTGCCTTGGGAGTGGATTGCCAGGCCCTTCTCCCATTTTTGCGGTGCTGGGAATTGAACTCGGGACCTCAGAGACTGCAGCACAGTGCTCTACCAACTGAGCTAAAAAAAAGAATGCAAAATGTCTCATTCAGAATTTCTTAGTCCATTTAGGATACTTTGATATGATAATGTTTGGCACATACTTTGTCAGATCCTGAAAGTGAACCTGTGTTTTCTGGCCATTCCTGGTCCGTCCTTCTGTGGCACTCAGAGATGTTCTTCCTGTGAGGTGGTCCCTGGACAGCCTCCCTTGCCTTCCATCCCCACTGCTGCTGGAGAGGGTAGAGTGGTTTTCATGGCGGATCTCATCGCATCCATCGCCTGACTGCTGCAGGATGGGCAGGGAGAGGCGAGCCTGCTTTCCTGTACCTGCCCAGACAGCACCTCAGCTCAGCCTCCGCTCCCGCTGCACCTGCTTTCTGCCTTCTCCCAAGCCTCCCTGCCTCTGCCTTTCTATTTAGTCTTCCCCCACACTTGGCAATTCACAAATCTGCCCAGCGGCCCCCTGTGTTTTGGCATGTGAACCTGTAAATAGTTCCCAGATGAAGTCCTGTCTGCATTGTGACAGTTTGTCCTGTATTCTTTCCCCAGACTCTGAAGCCTCTCCTTCACACTGGCTCAATAGGAAAGAACAGCTTCCCGCAAAAGGAGTCTTTTATTTTAGCACAAAGAATGTAATGGGGAGTTGCCGCAGCACGACTGCCCACGTGGGGCTCAGACACGATGCCCAGCTATAAGCCCAGTGAAGCATGCGATGCAGCCCCAGAAAGGTCCTAGACCTGGACAGTGAAAGAGATCAGGTCTGGGCCCTGTGCTCTGGGAGCTTCACTCTGGGCCAGCGTCAGACTTTAATGACATCAAGATGTGCTATCATCATGCTCTGGGTGTGGGCTGTGCCCTGTGCCCGGGCCAGGGGCATGGGCCAGCAATTCTGCCCGGGAAGGCCTTGGCCAGGGGAACTTGGGGCCTACCAGTGACAGAGGAGGAGGTAGCGGCCAGCAGGAAAGGTATTTCTACTGATAACAAGGCAGGGTGTGTCATCTGAATTCCAGTGGGAAGCCCCAAGGGCGCCTCCCTCCACCACTCTGCCCCACCCACCTTTCCTGAACAAAAGATGCCTAGTGTGCAGGGTGGGGGCCCTGGTCCTGACTTGGCCACACCCTTGATCCACCAAGTTAACCTCTCTGAGCCTTAGTTTTCTCACCTATAAAACCTGGATAATGGGGTTTTCGTGAAGATTAGAAGTACAGATCCAGCACACAGTAGGAACTTAATACATAGTAGATGGAGTTGTGGTTGTTTCTTTTGTGTGTGTGTACGTGTGTGTTTTTGTTTTTGTTTTTTGGGTTTTTTGTTGTTGTTTTTGTTTTTTGTTTATTTATTTTTGTGTGCGTGTGGTACTGGGGGTTGAACCCAGTGCCTCATGCTTGCATGCCTTGCAAGTGCTATACCATGGAGCTGCACCCCCAGCCCATTTTTTTACTTTTTGTGGCAGGGTCTTGCTAAGTTATACAGACTGCCTCTGGTCTTGAACTTGTGATCCTCCTGAGCTGCTGGGATCACAGGTGTGGGTCACTGCACCTGGCAACAGAGTTGTTTAAATCTTGAACACTATAACCCTCCATTACTAGCCAGGAGCCTGAAATCAGTGCATAGCCCAGTGCTGGGAAGCTGGGAGGATGGAGCCTATTCCAGAACCAGAATTTGTAGATTCCAGAAGGCATCAGAATCAAACTGGAAGGCACCGGGGCAACCCCCTCCTCACAAGATGAGGATATGCCTTGAGACCTCAGTTTCCCTGTCTGTACAATGGTGGGGCTGGAGCAGAACCATTTCTCAGGGCTTTTCCTTCTTTTCTGGCTGTCAGTGCTTCCTGTGCTTGGCAGTGACTTGGTTCCTGTCCTTGGCCTCCTGACCGTGGCTTTCAGGCCCTCCCTGTCTCTTTCCCGATGGCCTCCAGGTAAAGGGGCACTGGGTTAAAGCTCAGCTCTATTCCCACACCGCAGCAGACCATGCCCAGGGCCCTGGTGGGTGGAGGAGGCTGAGGCTGAGGAGGAGGAGGATCTTATACCAAGGGCTTCAGGGCCAGAGGGGGGTTAGGGCTTTCTAGAATGGAAAGGCCTGGACTAGCTGGCTAGTACAGTGGAAGGACTCCAGGACCAGCTCCCTACTGGAGGCAAAGGTGCCCTCAGAGTTCCTTTAACAGCCAGGGAGAAAGGCAACTTTTTCCAGCACATTTCCAGTAAACGGCATCCTCTCTGGGCACCCTGAGCCCTCATTTGTCCCACTTTCCTCTGCAAGGTCTTCTGGACCTCTGTGGTGTCTTGCGTGGATGGTCTGCTACCCTTCCTTTTTATATATCTACGTATGTATTTTTTTTCTTCCTGTAAGTTAGATTTAGCTCCCAGATATGAGTGAGAACATGTGACACTTCTCTTTTTAGGCCTGGGTTTGTTCGCTTAGGATGATATTCTCCAGTTCCATCCATTTTGTTGCAAATGACATTATTTCATTCTTTTTCATTGCTGAATAATAATCCATTGTGTATATATGCCAGAACTATTTTATCCATTCCTCTGTTGATGAACATCTTGGTTGATTCCATACTCCTGCAATTGTGAAGAGTGCTGCATTAAATATGGAAGTGAAAGTGTCCCTGTGGTATGATGACTTATCATCCTTTGGGTATATTCCCAGGCATAGTATAGCTGGGTCGAATGGCAGTTCTATTCTTAGTTTCCCAAGGTATCTTCATATTGATTTGCAAAGTGGTTAAACTACTTTATAATCCCATCAGAAGTGTAAAAGGGTTCCTTTTTCTCAGAATCCTCACCAGCATTTGCTCTTATTTGTTTTGTTGATCTTGCCCTTTCTTACTGGAGTGAGATGGAATATCAGTGTTGTTTTGATTTGTATTTCCCTCATGGCTAGGGATATATGGTAGCAGAAAAGACTGTGTATAGTCAAAACAGTTTTAAGCTGCAAAACAGTGCAGTCTAGATCACTATACCTGACTTCAGACTATACCACAAGGCTATAGTGTCAAAACCAGCTTGGTACTTGTGCAGAAACAGGCTTCCTTTAGGCAAAAGATGGAAGACTAATGGAATAGAATTGCAGACCCAGACATATACTCACACAACTATAGCAACTTGATTTTTGACAAAGGGGCTAAGGGTGTTAAATTGAGAAAAGATAGCCGCTTCAACAAATCGTGCTGGGAAAATTGGATATCCATTAGCAGAAAATTGAGAATAGATCCATATATCTCAAGTCGCACAAGAGTCAATTCAAAATGGATAAGAGACCTCAACATAAAACGGAAACCTTAAAACTACTAGCAGAAAAGATAGGAAACACACTCCAACAGATAGTCCCAGGAAAGTATTTCCTTAACAAGACTCCAGTTGCCCAGGAAACAGCACCAAGAATCAACAAATGGGACTACATGAAATTTAAAGTCTTCTGTACAGCAAAGGAAACAATTAACAGAGTTAAGGGAGAGCCTACAGAATGGGAGAGAATCTTTGCATCCTACTCATCGGACAGAGGAATAATTTCAAGAATATACAAAGAACTTAAGAAAGCAAATACCTAGACAATAAGCCAATATATAAGTGGGCAAAGGAAATGAACAGACAATTCTCAAAGGAAGAAGTTTGAATGGCCAAGGAACACATGAAAAAATGTGATTTTGCTTTCCACATCTTCCATTACATGAAATCAACTGCATCCAAAATTATTAAATGGAAAATTCCAGAAATAAACAATTTGTAAAGTTTTGCTTTGTGCACCTTTCTGGGTAGCATGATAACATCCACACTGCCCAGCTCCATCCTGCCAGGGCTATGAATCATTTCTTTGTCCAGCATATTCACACTATTTATCCACCTGTTAGTCACTTAGCCTGAGTTATCAGATTGCCTCTATGTGACACAGTGCTTCTGTGCAAGTAACCCTTATTCTATTTAATCACAACCCTTGAGAATCACAAGCCCTGAGAAATGGTTCTGCTCCAGCCCCACCATTGTACAGACAGGGAAACTGAGGTCTCAAGGCATATCCTCATCTTGTGAGGAGGGGGTTGCCCCGGTGCCTTGCAAGAGGAGTGATGGTAGCCATTCAGATATGCCAAAGAAAGGCCGTAAGTGCTTCCTTTAGGCAAAAGGTGAAAATTCCCAATTTAACAAGGGAAGAAAAAATATCTTATGCTGGGGTTCCTAAGATCTATAGTACAATAAGATATTTTAAGAGCAAAAGAGACCAGATTCACATATTTTATTACAGTATATCATTGTCCTATTTTATTAATAGTTATTGTTGTTCATCTTTTACTGTGCTTAATTTACAAGTGACATTTTGTCATAGGTGTATATAGGAAAAGATGTAAAGTATTTGGCTCTACCTGAGGTTCCAAGCACCCACTGAAGGTCTTGGAACATCTTGGGGACTACTGCATAGGACATTCCTGAAATAACAGAGACAAGGGGCAGATTAGTGGCTACTGGGGTTGGCTGTAGAAGATAGGGTGGACCTGGCTGTCAAGGAGTGTCACCAGGCACCTTGGCGATAGTACAGTTAAACATCTTGATTGTGGTGGTGATCGCATGAAGCTACCCATGTGATAAAACTGCCTGGCACCCCCCATGCAAGTGTGCGCGCGCGCACACACACGAGTGCATGTTACACTAGTGACATCTGAATAAGCTCAGTGGATTGCACCAAGGTCAAGTTCCTGCTTCTGACATCGTGCTCTGATTATGTTGTTATTGTTAGGTGCTGTCGAGTCGTGTCCGACTCATAGCAACCCTCATAGGGTTTTCAATGGCTGACTGTTTCGGGATTGCCTTGGGAGTGGGTTGCCACGTCCTTCTCCCATTTTGGGGGTGCTGGGAATCGAACTCGGGACCTCAGAGACTGCAGCGCGGCGCTCTACCCACTGAGCTAAATCCCAGCCCTGTTCTGATTATATGTGACGTTATTCGTCACCAGAGGAGCTGGGAGAAAGGTGTCCAGGACTTCCCTCTGCACTCTTTGACAGCTTCCTGACAACCGACAAGTATTTCAAAGTAGCCTCAACTTAGCCTCCATGGTGAGTCCTAAGGTAAAATTTTCCTTCCTTCATAGCAGAGGGAGAGGCTGCTTGCTGCCACTTACCATCACTTCAGAGTGTGCCCGTGTCAGTGGGCTGGTGCCTGTGCCCAAGCCTCCCCCTTAGAAGTGGTTCAGATCGTCTCTGGGACCCGGAAGATTATACA
The DNA here is from genome assembly GCA_007922755.1 of Pedetes capensis. Taxonomy (NCBI): domain Eukaryota; kingdom Metazoa; phylum Chordata; class Mammalia; order Rodentia; family Pedetidae; genus Pedetes; species Pedetes capensis. Next base: position 21,288 of record VMDO01027234.1, read on the forward strand.
CAGTAGGACAAGTCAAATTGGACTCCCTGGGACTGGCACCTTGGTTAGGGGGTGGGCAGGCTGATGGGCTGTCTGCCACAGGCTGTTGCCAAGTGCAAAAGTGGGCACTGGACATCCCTGAGGCTAAAGGCAATATGATACGGCAAGGGTGGCATGGTCCCCTTAGCAGGAAGTGGCACAGCGGGCTTGTCAACCATTGGGCTGTGAGCAGCTCCTAGAGGACACTGGAAATTAATCTTCAGTGAAAACGTGTTGCCAAATCTCTGATTTGTTTTGTTTGTTAGGTGCTGTCGAGTTGAGTCCAACTCATAGCGACCCTATGTACAGCAGATCGAAACACTTGCCGATTCTGTGCCAGGCAAACAATCTTATTTATGTTTAAGCCCATTGTTGCAGACACTGTGTTAATCCATTAAGTCATATATACTCATTATAAAGCCCACAGAAAAACAGAAGGCAAGAAGGAAAATTCACTCCACTCTCTGGGGGTGCGTTTCTTTCTTTTTTAAAATAAAATTTTTATTCAACTGTATTTATTTAACCTATTTAATGTCATATAACTCACCCATTTAAAGTATATAATTCAGTGGCTTTTAGTGTATTCAGAGTTGTGCAGCCATTGCTGCAGTCAATTCAAGAACATTTTCACCAGCCCAAAAAAAGTAACCGCATGTGTCACAACAGTGTGAATGGATCTAATGCCACTGGACTGTACACTTAAAAATGGTTAAGATGTTACATTTTATGTTCTGCAGCGTTCCATGGGCTGGGGTTTAGCTCAGTTGGTAGACTGCTGCTCTGTACTTTCTGAGGACACAGGTTTGATCTCCAGTACCGCAAAAATGGCAGAAGGACATGGCAATCCACTCCCGAACATCCCCTATGAGTTGAACTCGACTGGTTGGCACCGAAAAACAACAACATAGTTTTCTACAACAATAATAATAAAAAGGCAAACTCCCACGCTCTTTCGCTTCCCCACCCTAAATCTGCTCCCCAGCCCCAAGCAACCATCTTTCTGTCACCAGATTTGGTCCCTCTTGGTTTCAACACCAGAAGGCCCGGTCTGTCCCACTGTGCTTTGCGGGTCCTCACTGTGGGCCTGGCCCAGTGCTGGTGAGACCAGAGTTTCTCCTTAGGTGCGTGCGCCTGGGTCTGTGGATCCAGGAAAAAACACACGGACAACCAAGGTAAGCGAGAGCAAGGAAGATTTTATGGAGAGGACAGACAGAGCCTCCTTATGAATGGAGGGGGTCCTGACTGGGTAGCCAAGGTGGAGCTGTTGTCTAGGGGTTTTTATGGTACCTTTCTTTGGGCTGGACTTTCTGAGCTAGCTTCAGTAGATTGGTCCTTAGCCAGGGGGCACCTAGTGGACCCAATAGAGTTAAAGGGCAGTTGCTCCCATTATCTCTACCTGGTCTGTAGCCATTCAAACCTGGCATCTGATCCTGTCTGATCTCAGAAGCTATGCTGTGTCAGCCTGGTTAGTCCTTGGATGGGCAACCACTGGGAACACCAGGTGCTGCAGGCTAGGGAGAAGGACGTGGCAGCCTGCTCCCGAAATAATCAGCCATTGAAAACCCTATGAACAGCAGAAAAGCACTGACAATAGTGTTTCACCTGTTGTACACAGGGTCACTATGAGTCGGATACCGACTTGGCAGCACCTAACAACAAACATGCTCACTCACAGAGGAGCGCTGCCCCAGGCTCTGAAAACTGGACAGCGGGCTGGCTCCACCTTCCTGCACGTGTCTTTAGGGTTGGAAGGGCTCCTTCTCTTTGCAGATGGAGGAACTGAGGCACTGGGAGGGAAAGGGCCATGCTGTCAGCTCCAGGCCTGGCCGCTGGGCCCCTCCCTCTCCCTGTGTCTCAGAAACTGCCTGCGCTACAGGGAGCTGAAGCCCACATTTCTCAGCCTTGCTGTGTCCAGGGATGGCCACCGTAGGCCTCCAGGGGGAGGAGCACTACATGGCCCACAGGAAGAACAGGCATGGGGAGCCGTGGTAGGGTGGCGCCTGCCGGGACCTCCGGCACCTGGCCGAGGTTCTCCAGGCTACTGGCTGGGAGGCTCCGAGCCGCTGTGATGCAGGGTCTCCATCTCCGCTGATTAGTTGGTCCCCACACGCTCCCTCGCACCCTGCCCCACCTAGGGGGCTTTCCCACCCTGAGATGGGACCTTGGGTACGTGCTTCCATGCCTCTTCCCACCCAAATCTATGAAATACCTTGGGATACCCATGCAGCCAAAACAGGCCCTGGAGATCTTGAGTGAAAGGCCAACTGGCCCCCCACTTCAGCATCCCTAGACCAAGGTACCTCCCAGAGACAGAGCTGGGCTGCATCCCCCCAATGGCTCCCATAGTCCTCAGAATTGCCAAGTCATAAGACTGTTCCTTGAGGTGGTTGTTGTCAGGTGCCATCGAGTTGGGTCTGACTCATAGCCACCTGATGTACAACAGAACAAAACACTCCCCGACACTGTGCCATGCCCAACACTATGTCAGGATTTCTTTGCTCTTCATAGGATTTTCAATGGCTGATAGTTTCAGGAGTGGCCTGCCGGATCCTTCTCCCATCCCTGAGATTATCCTGGCCAATTATATGCTTAATTTGGCTTTTACAATCTAGAGTCTTCTGTGTTAACTTTGCCAAGAATGATGAGCAGGTATTAAGTTAGGGCAAGCTATGATAATAGATAATCCCCTGAACTCAGTAGGTGGATACCCTTAAAGTCCATTTCTCACTCTAAGGCCCAGTTGGCCACTGGTATGTTTGGGGCTATGCAGGCCAGGCACTGCAGGAGGTGGCAGGACCCACAACAAATAGGGCGGACACGCACCACCATTTCTAGCCACCACCTCCTTCCCCTTATCCTTGGAGGATACTCATCGCGGTCCTTTGTCATCTTTCCCCAGTATTGTACCTGGAGGGCTCCGTTCTTGTGTTTGAGGACATCTTCAGACTGATCGCTTTCTACTGTGTCAGTAGGTGAGTAGACCCAGCACCAGGGGAGGCCACGAGGACGGTCTTCCATTCCTGTCTTGCAAGTAGGGCATAACAGATGTCCGCCTCTTGCAACACCTGTCTGGTTGCACCAGATGTCCCATGCAACCTTCAATGTATAGGTGGGACAGTGGGGGGGTAGAGGTGATAGAGAATCCCCAGGGGGCGCCAGGCACTGTGGTGCATGCCTGTAATCCAAGCGGCTCAGGAGGCGGAGGTGGGAGGTTCGCAAGTTCAAGACCAGAGGCAGTCTGCGTAACTTAGCGAGACCCTGTCTCAGAAAGTAAAAAAATGGGCTGGGGGCGCAGCTCAGTGGTCCAACACTTGCAGTGCATGCAGGCATGAGGTCCTGAGTTCAACCCCCAGTACCACAAAAAAAAGAAAAGAAAGAAACCCCAAGGGGAGGGGGACAGCCCAGAGGGTGCAGAAAGAGGGAATGGTCCCTTGGCTTTGCGCTGGGAACCACAGAGGAGGGGGTCGTTAGCTTTGATGCTTTCTGGGATACGCTGGTAAGAGCACATCCTTCAAGATCACCTGCCCCTCTGGCTCGCTGCCTGTCTCCCGACTCCCTGTATTGCCAATGCCAAGGACACCTTGGGGCCCTGTGTGGAGCTGGCCTGGCCCATGGCAGCAGGTACAGAAGGAACCTCCTAGAGGGGCAGCAAGTGGGGCTGATGCCCCTTGGTGGGAAAGCACAGGGGATTATTCAGCGGCCGATGGAAGGAGACAGTGTCTGTGAACCTCTGTCGGTTCTGCTCCATTCACTCAGCTGGTTTTGGGTCAGCAAGAATTTCAAAATACATGTTAGCGCCATGAGCCGAGGACTTAACCTGCAAGACCTTGACAAGGGCGTGATGTATTGGATTCCATGACTCCACCTGCCTCTGCTGAAACCCATATTCAACCTACTAAACCCCTCCCCACCCACCAGGGCCTCCAGGCCTGAAGGGCAGGCACAATGATGCTGATAATTATAGCTGCTACCTGTGGAGGGCCCACCAGGAACTCAGGACTACACCAGGGGTTTTTATACCCATTATGATTTTTTTTTTTTTTCAGTACTACAGGTTGAACCCTTAGGGCTTCGCACACCCTAGGCAAGTGCTCTTCCACTGAGCTGTACCCTCCAGCCCCTTTTGCATTTTTTACCTTGAGACAGTTGTTGTTGTTAGGTGCTGTCGAGTCAGTATCCGACTCATAG
>VMDO01027235.1:0-25599 GCA_007922755.1 Pedetes capensis
TTGAGAATATGGAGTATTGGAACCCTTGTGCGTTGCTGGAGAGAATATAAAAATGGTTGAGCTACTGTGAAAAGTGCGATAACATTTTGAAAAATAGTTAAACATTGAGTCATCATGTTTGAGCAATTCCACTCTGGCCTTATGCCCAAAAGAACTGAAACTAGGGACTGGAACAAATATTTGTACATCAATGTTCACATCATCATTGACAATAGCCAAAGGGTAAAGCAATTTCTGTCCCTTAACAGATGAATGGATAACCAAAGTGTGGCACACTAATTCTAGTCCTCATTTGTTTACTGCTCTTCTAGTGAGAATTTTTCTTTCTTATGTCCTCATCTCCTATGTATCTGTCAGCTTGTCATGCTGTGGGGCCTGTCCTCAGTGTTGCTGTGATGGTGACGGCTAAACCACTGATATCTCAGATACCAGCAGAGCTACCCAGGGTGAACAGGTTTCAGATCAGCTTCCAGACTAAGACAGACTAGGGAGGAAGACCTGACAGCCCACTCCCAAAACAATTAGCCATTGGAAACCCTAAGCATGGCAGAGCGGCACTGTCAAATATAGTGCTGGAAAATGAGCCCTGCCTCCCAGGCTGGAAAGCATTCAAGGAACGAGTAGGGTAGAGTTGCCTTGTCAAAGTAGAGTCGACTTTAATGATGGGAATGGAGAAAAGCCTCTGCAACCTCCATTCGCTGATGTGGTACAACTCAGAATGAGAAGAAACACAGTGGCTATAATAACGGGCTCAAACATAAAAAGATCATGTGCATGGCACAGCGTTGGGTAGTGTTGGGTAGGACCCAACCTGACAGCACCTAACAATATATCCTCATGGTTGTGGTTGTCTTTATCTTCACTGTGTAGGATTCCTTTATGTATCTTCTGTGGTGCTGACTTAGTTGTCACAAATTCTTTTTGTTTGTGTTTATCATGTAAGATTTTTATTTCTTCCTCAATTATAAAGGATAACTTTGCTGGATATAGTAATCTAGGTTGGCAGTTATTTTCTTTCATAAATACATTATTCCATGCCCTCCCAGATTTTAGAATTATTATTGAGAAATCTAATGTTATTCTGACATGTTTTCCTTTATAATTGACTTGGTGTTTTTTGCTTGCAGTTTTCAATATTCTTTTTTGTTGTTGTTCTGTATACTTGAGGTTTTAACTATAATATGATACGGGAAGGTTGTTTTCTGGTCTTGTCTATTTGGGGTTCTAAATGCCTCCTGAACCTGGATAACTATCTCTTTCCCAAAATGTGGGGAATTTTCTGCTATTATGTTATGGAATATGTTTTCTATGCCTTTGGCCTATATTCTTCTCCTAATACGCCCATGATTTGTAAGTTTTCTCTCCTTATGGTATTCCAGAGATCTCATATATTCAGTTTGTATCTTTTATTTTTTTTTCTTTATTGTTGTCTGAATGTTCTAATTCATCTAACTTGTCTTCAAGCTCTTAAGTTGTCTTCCTTGGTACACACACACCACCACCACCACCACCACCACCACCACCACCACCACCACTATGCCCACATCCATCAGGATAAGGGTCTACTTTCCTGGTGCTGATTTTGATGTGGACACACTGATCCTTACTTTTTTCAGTTAAAGAAAGTACTCCAACCTAAACAATTTCGTAAGTGGGCACTTTTCCTTTGAGGAATTTATTATGTATTTTTGACAAATAAAAATTGCATATATTTAGAGTGTACAACATGATGTTTTGATATTTGTGTGTATATTGTACATCAGAGAGCTAGTACTTAAAACTTTGCTGATCTCCCTTTCCCCTCCTACCCTGAGCCTCTGCTTCTTCTTAGTGCCGTCCACAGAGCCCCCTTCACATCCTTGTTCCTCAGGGTGTAAATCAGAGGATTTAGAATGGGAGTAATTATAGTATAAAAAAGGGCAACAAATTTTCCCTCCTTCTCGGAATAGCTGCGGATGGGTTGGAGGTATGTGAAAATAGCTGAGCCATAAAAGAGGAACACCACCAAGAGGTGGGACCCACACGTCCCAAAAGCCTTTCTGCGCCCAGCCATTGACTTGATGTTCAGCACGGCTTTAGCAATGTGTATATAAGAGCCCAGAATTAGTGCTGCTGGAAGTGCAATGACTATGACTCGGGCCACAAACATCTTGGCTTCTGTTCCTTCTGTGTCCTCACAAGCCAACTTGAGGAATACGGGCATCTCACAGAAGAAGTGATTCAGTTCACGGCCACAGAGAGGCATGGCCATCACAAGGCTTGTTTGAATCAAAGAGTTCACAAAGCCTCCCAGCCAGGAGGAGATAGCCAATGCGTGGCACAGATGAGGGTGCATGATGGTGGAGTAGTGGAGAGGCCGACACACTGCGGCGTAGCGGTCAAAGGCCATCACCACCAGAAGCACACACTCCGTGGAGCCCAGGGCTAGGTAGATGTACAGCTGGGCCACGCAGCCTCCATAGCTGATGGTCCTGTCGAGTCCACGCAGGTTGATGAGAAGCTGGGGCACAGTGCTGGTGGTGAAGCAGAGGTCTAGGACGGAGAGATGGGACAGGAAGAAGTACATGGGTGTGTGTAATCGAGCATCCAGCCGGGACAGAGTGATGACGGTGGTGTTGCTAAAGAGGGTTAGAGAGTAGAAAATCAAAATAAAGACAAAAAGGAAGACTTCCAGCTGAGGCCAGTCTGAGAAGCCCACCAAAACGAAGCCCTTTCCCAAACTGATGTTGAATCTTCCCATCGCTTTTTCCTGTCCAAATAGTGGAAGACAAGTCAATGCCTCTTACAAAAAATATGGGTTAATGCATTATTTCACGGTTTTCTCTAAATACTCCAAAATCTTGCCTTTATTTTTCTATTTTGCTCTTCAGTTCTGTCTAGCTTGTCTTCTTTCTCGGCCCTTCAATAGGCAGGAGATCACTGGATTAGGAATGAGGAGGCCTTTGTTTGAGCCTTAGTTTTCTTGCCCATATTTTTTCTTACTTTAGTCAGCTCCCAACAAGTGTTTACTTGTCTGAAAGTAGAGATGATGTGTTACCTCCTTCACAGAACTGAAGTTGAGGAAACTGCTTTTAAAAATTAAAGATGAGCCAGGTGTGGTGGCATATACCTATAATCCCAGCATTTAGGGAGCTGATACTGGATAATCTCAAGTTCCAGACAAGCCTGAGCTACATAGTGAAATATTATCTCAAAAAAGAAAAATAAATTAATAATAACAAAGATGTGGCAGGAGAATCCTGTATTGTTCCAATTTACTCCTTTCCCTGATCAATGAGGGAAACTATTGCAGTAGATTACAATCTGTCCAGGCTGAGACCCAAGTTAGATGCTGGGGTGTTTTTTTGCTTCCTTTTTTCTGCTCAATGAATATGATTAGTGCACCAAATGTGGACACCCATTCATGACCAGCAAAGGACGAAGAAGAGTGCACATCCATTTCTTTGGAGAGGAAAAAAAATAATAATTAGCAATAAATATGTTTCTACAACAAGTCATGATTCCTAGAATATTCTCCCACACATATCTTCAGTGGATAAATCCATCTGTCACTGCCCTGGAAGGGTTTTTTCCTCCTTCCCAGCTCATTTCTCTTTGTACAGTTTCCCTATAGCACTTGACACCCTCGTGGAAACCTTTTGGCATGTCTTTGTCTTTCTCAGAGCTCAGTCCTCAGTGGTAGAAAATATAGTGAATATAAAAATTGGTGTTAGTTAATTGCAATCCAAGGATATATAGAAAAATATTCCCACAAAAAGACATGCAAGTGGAAGAGAGGCCTTTGGTGGGGGCAGGGGGTAGGGTGGAGGGAGGAAGTACGCAACAGGGTAAGGGGAAACTTATCTGTGCAATGTACAATGAAACACATATATGGAAACGTCACAATGAAATGTATGTGAGAATGAATCGCATTAAGTTGTACTTTAAAATTTTTCCAATAAAAAATTGGTGTTAGTGTCTTCCTTTATGATACACACAAAGGAATCAAATTAATGTTAATTTCATTCAGGGCACATAAAAGAAGGTAAATATGTTTGACTATTCCTTTAAATCTCAAAAAAATCCATTTCTTCTGAGAAAACTGAAAATTAACTCGTAATACACTTTGGTAATGTGGAATAGGCATAAAAAAACTGCTCTCTTTAAAACTGATATTTCTTGTGCTTAAAGATCTAAACAGGGTTTTAAGAAAGTAGTTTAGACAGAAAAAAAAAACAGCAATTAACAGAAAGTTGGCAAAAACCCTACAGGAGTGATTTTTGCCAAATTAACTCCTTTTCGTTAAATCTGCAGGACTAGAAGATCATCGTCAATGATCATCATAGATCAATGCTGGATCAATTACTCCAGTAACCCATTTAGATGTCATTTTTGAGATTTTTATGGGGATTAAATTTTATAATGCACTCTATAAACTAAAAAATATGCTTGTTGTTCGTGTTCTTCTTGTTCTTGTTGTTGTTAGGTGCTGTTGAGTCAGGTCTAACTCATAGCTACCCTATGTACAACAAAATGAAACATTACCAAACCCTGTGCCATGCACACAACCTTTTTATGTTTGATCCCATTTTTGCAGCATGGACTGCCAAAAGAACCAACAGATCTGTCCTGGAAGAAATTCAACCAGAGTGCTCCTTGGAAGCAAGGATGGCTAGACTGTGTCTCACGTACTTTGGACATGTCAGGAAGGACCAATCCCTAGAGAAGGACATCATGTTTGGGAGAACAGCAGGTCAATGAAAAAAAGGAAAACCCTCAACTAGATGGATTGGCACAGTGGCTACAACAAGGGCTTAAACATAAAAAAGGTCATGTGCCTAGCACACATTTGGGGAGTGTTTTGTTCTATTGTACATAGGATTGCTATGAGTTCGACCCAACTAGATGGCATCTAACAACAATAATATGCACTTATTAAGCATTTCATTTTAAAATTATTTTATTCTTGATTACAACATATACATTTTACATAGTAAGGGAGTTCAATGTGATATTTCAATCTACACATACAGTGTACACTAATCAAATTCTGCCTCATTTTTTCCATCCTCTCCATTCTCCTTCCCAAACTCTAGTGATCACTATTGTACATTAAGTTTGGCATTTTTAGCTTCCACACATGAGAAAGAGCCTGAAGCTCTTTACTTTCTGTGTCTTGTGAGCCTTGTCTGTCTGTGCCACTAAGCTTTACCATGCAACGCAGTATGTTTTGTTCACCTTTGTATTCTCATCTCTGACTGTGGTGTCTGGGGAATAAAAGGCTCCCAACAAATATTGATGAATGAATTAATGAATGTATTCCCCACCCTGGCACCATGCTTGCTGGACATAAATATTCCAGAAATATTTGTTCCCTATGTAACATGAGGAGCTGGGATTTAGCTCAGTTGGTAGAGCGCTGTGCTGCAGTCTCTGAGGTCCCAAGTTCAATTCCCAGCACCACAAAAATGGGAGAAGGGCCTAGCAATCCACTCCCAAGGCAATCCCGAAACAGTCAGCCATTGAAAACCCTATGAGGGTCGCTATGAGTCGGATACTGACTCGACGGCACCTAACAACAACAACAACAACAACAACATGTAACATGAAGTAAACAACATAGTTGCTATATTTCTCATTTTATGGCACAAAGTTTTAAACTATTCCTGTTCTATATATTTATCAATGATGTTAGTGACATACAGGTATGTTTAATATATTTGTAAATAAACCAAAACTTAGAAATACAAAAACGATAAATGATTGAAAAGTAATCTATAAATAATTTCAATAGGATAAAACAAGAAGACGTAAAGAGTAAATGGCCACCCCAGTAGATAGATCCTAACATAATAATTAACTTAACTTCCAAACATCAGTTGTACAAATATGAATGGAGGGAAACTGTCATGGTTTTAATATACAATGTCCCCCAAACGTCATGTGCTTTAACGCTCACTCCCCAGCTAGTTGCACTATCTGTGGAAGCTGTGGAAACTTTGGGAAGCAGGATCTGTCTTTGTGGAAGTGGCTCCCTGAGGGCAGTCCTTTGGATGTTTTTAGCCAGGAGAGGCAGCCCAGGTCCCTCTGTCTGCCTCCTACCCTGAGATGCCATGAGGTAGGTTGCCACACACCCTATCTCTACTGCTGCCATGCCCATCTTGCTGCCATTATGGGCTGATCCTCTAACTGTGAGCTTCCAGGAAACCTTTTCTTCCATAAGTTTGTTTTGGTTGGTTTTTCTGCTATAGTGATGACAATTGGCTAATACAGAAATGAACTTGCAAATTTGACAGCCATTTATTAGAAGGCTAAAAACAAAGATGACTTGGGAGTATACCAACCAAAACCTCAACAGAAGAGTCAACAGTGTGCATTGACAGCTGAAACTACCAAATGCAAGCTCAGATTAGATAAAAATCTTAATATAGGACCTTGGCCTCACAAGTTTGGTGGGCACTATAATTGGATCATAACTGTTCCCAAAGGTCCCAAGGGTGGCACAATTGAGAGGTGGTAGACCCTTTGAGAGGTGAAGCCTAGTGGGATGTCTTCAGGTCACTGGTGAGCATTCTTTTGAAGGGGACAGTAGGACCTCAGACACTTCTTTCTCCCTTTTATTCCTGGTATGAGGTAAGCAGTTTTGTTATGCCACATTTCCACTGTATTTCCCTTGCCACAGGTCCAAAAACAACAGGATTATTTGTTCCTGGTCTGAGATCCTGGTCTGATTTCCCTCATGTATCTGTTATAGTGATGGAAAGATGACTAACATAGAGGGAAATCTGAATGGTCATTTCTTCATATGCCCTTGTATATATCCCTGGCACAGACTCTCACACAAAGTGCTTATTTAATGATGTCTTTGCCTCAGTTCCTCATCTGTAGTCTTTTTCCCTTTTATTTATATCATCTACCTACTCCCATCTTTACATGTGTATTGTCCTTAATCCATCTTGTCATGCATTTTCTTGTTAATATCTTTAAGCTTATTATCATAATCCCATCTACCCAGTTCTTCTTGTTGTTAAGTGCCCTTGAGTAGAATCTGACTCACAGCAATCCTATTTGCAACAGAATGAAACACTCCTCAACAGTGTGCCATGCCTGACATTATTTTCAGTGCTTCTCTTCTATAGATAGGATTTTCGATGGATAATTGTTTCAGGATTGTTTCAGGAGTGGGCTGCCAGGTCCTCCTCCCATTTTTTTGATGTTGGGATCAAACACAGAGCCTCAGAGAGCACAGAGTGGTATTCTACCAACTGAGTCAAACCCCAGCCCAAACCCAATTCTAGCAGAATACAACTCTTTGTAGTCTCCATTACTAAAACACAGTTAATGAATTCTACAGAAAAGAATAATTCAAATGTTCAACTCAAAAGTATTAAAAATTCAGTCTTTCTAATGTATCATAACATCCCCTTCTCCACTGGCTTTTTGTGTACAGAATGACATATAACCAAGCCTTTCCAATCAAAAACTCCTTCTTCCCAAGTGCCTTTGGAGTTACTGCCCTATCTCCTTTTTCCTCTTCACAGATCAGTTCATTGAAGACCTGTCTGCTCAACGTTTCCGCTCCTTCTTCTCTCACCCTCCCACTCCTGCTACACAAATGCCATTCTGTCCACAGTTCACAGCCATCTGCAATTCCTGACTTTATTACCGTATTTCACCTTTTGACACCTGGGCCTTTCTACACAAAACTTCTTCCTTTACCTTCCTGGATGTCCTCCTCTTTCTCTGGCCATCCTCAGTCTCTTTGGCATGCCCCCCATTCTCTGTTTATCTCTTACATGTTGGGGGTCCTCCTTGAGGCCCACCCAAAACCCTCTTCTCTTATCAATCTACATGCTCTTTTTGGAAAATGCCATCCACTCTGGGGCTTGAATCACAGTCACTGTGTTGAAAACATAAAAATATATGTCTCCATCCCCAATCTTTTGTCTGAACACCAGCTTTCTATAGTCCATCTGTATTAATGATCTCTTTTATTTCATGTGTATCTGATGCATTGATATTTGGAGCCTGGATAAACGACTGCTCCACTCAGGTTCAGCCATTCCTAGAGACAGTAAAAGACTTTTATGAAAGCAGACATTTCATGTGCACTTGTACATGGCCCTCTTGGCTATTACCACCTGTTCTAATCACCCCAGGGTAAGTGCCAGACCCCTAGGGACAGAGCATGGCAAAAATATCCTAGCCAATAAATTCTCAGTGCTGTACACAGCCTCACCTGTCCCTTTTTGTGGCAACCACAATCATGGCTCTTGCCCACAATTTTCCTCATTCTCTCTGCTTTCTAATGAGCTTCTCCGTATGGTGCCACGGGGCATCTATGTCCCTTACTCTTGTGAAATGTGAGTCATGAGCTCCTGATGGTCATCAGCCCCTGACCTGCAGGCCTTAGCAGATGTTTACTGGTACCAAACGTGCCTGTCACACACCATCTTCTTGCTAGTTTCCTCCACGTTGAAATCCTGGGCACACAAACTCAGCCTGGGTAGCTGGAAATTCATCCTCTCCCGCCACGGAGCTGCTTCCCTTGCCCTTGTCAGGGAAGCTCTCCACAGCTACGTGGTTCACCTAACCGAAAGCTGGTCATCAGCATCTGCCCCCCAGTTTTGCTCAAGCACACCTTACATGTCACTTTATCTAAGAGAGCAAATCTTAGCCAGGGGAGATTTTCCTAAGGGGACGTTTGCCAGGGATGCTGTTGTGCCTTCACAATGCACAAGGTACCAACCACCAACACACATGCACAAATTATCTGGCCCCCAAAAGTCAACAGTGCTGACATGGAGAAACTCTCAATGTATTTTGTATTTTGACTCCTCTTGCCTGAGCTAAAGCCCCTGGCTATGAACCTGTAGGGCTATGAACCTGTAGGGCTTTCTCTCTTCCCATATATAATTTACCATCTGTAACATTAATTTCTGAGTTTTTTCCATCTCCTATTCAAGCACACCAGAGTTCACCGAGGCCAGAGCCATGCCTATCTTGTGCATGTTTACAGTGTTAGTGCCTAGTGCAGTGACTGGCACAGAAAAGTGCTCAGTAATGAAGTCCCAATGCCTGCCTCACTGAACTGAGTTACCACTAACAGGTCCCGAGAAAGGCATGAAGCCTTGCCACAGCTTTAGTGTCATTTACACAGTGTATGCAGAGTTCATCTGGCTTCCTGGGATTTGGTGCTTTATCTGGAATCTCATCTGGGAAGAGTCCAATACTGTATATCTTCAAGACCTCCATTTTTTCCTATCTCTGATTGGTTATCTTTAGTTCTTACCTGCCTCATTGAGACTTTGACATATGACTTCTTTCTGGTGGATCACCTTCATTGGATCACATTTTCATCTACCAATAGCAAGTTGAAATTAGCTCACCATCAACCCAATGTTGGCCTTCTGGTAGGTCTCACACATTATTCCTACTTCTACATTTCATTACCCATGGAGAATTTGTCCTTGGTCCACTGTCTTGGGGATAGGCAGCACTGAGCCTTCCTGTGGAGAGTCTCAGTGTATGTGGGTGAGGGAATAAACACAAGCCACCTTCCAATGACAATCCTCCAAATAGGAAGGAAAACTATCACGATCCCAAACTTTTCTGGTTGCATATTCCCCAAGTAATAGTGGCAGCTGCAAAATAGCCACTTCCTTTCACAATTCCCAAATCTTTCATACAAGTAAAATATAAAACGTTGTTGTTGTTGTTGTTGTTGTTGTTGTTGCTGTTGTTGTTAGGTGCCGTTGAGTCGGATCTGATTCATAGCAACCCTTATAGGGTTTTCAATGGATGATTTTTTCCGGATACCCTCAGGAGTGGATTGCCACATCCTTCTCCCATTAAAATGATGGTAGGCTGATATAACTGGTTCCTAATGGGTTTCAGCTGGGATTTAGCTCAGTTGGCAGAGGGCTGTGCTGCATCTCTGAAGACCGGAGTCCAATCCCCAGCACTGCAAAAAAATGGGAGATGGACATCCCAATCCACTCCTGAAGCAATCCCAAAACAATCAGCCATTGAAAACCCTGTGAATAGTAGAGAAGCACTGTCAGATATAGTGCCAAGCATAGTACAGTGTCAGGTAGTCTTTCGTTCTGTTTTATAAAGAGTTGGTATGAGTTGCACCCAATTCAACAGCACCTAACAACAACAAAAACAACAACATTCAAACAAGGGACCCCACACAATGGAAGCCAGTGCTGATAGCCTAATTGGGTATTTCTTGTCTTCAGGATTTTAACTATGGAGGCAGAATAGCCCCACGCCCTGTCCCTAGTCAGTAATCACAGCTCCAAGAAAAAAACTCTTGCCTCCTTCAGTTCTACCAGCATCCAAGGCAACATGTGACCCACTTAAAACTGGTAGCATATGACAATATCTGAGGAGGATACTTACCACTTTGGTCCTACCTTCACCTGTGGAGTGGAGGCGTGGATCACAGCTACTGTGCAGAAGTTGGGATAACATAAAGTTCTTTTACTCAGCAGGGGAGAGTGCTCAGACCCATGACCTAAGAGGAGGGGGCACGGTTCCCTCTGCCCCTCCACTCGCTCAACCTGACCAGCTCACATAGGCAAGAGGCTGGTGTATCATCAAGCCAGCTCTTGACCCTAAGGCTGAGCACACCAGTTCTGCCCTGGGGCATTGCCAAGGCCTTTTGAAGAGCACTGAATGGAGAAATGTTTATCAGATGGGACCCTAGAGACCTCTGGGCGCCAAAGTGGCAATTATAATCATCTGGCAGGCTCTCCAGGGTCTGCCTTGTGGTCCTCAGTTTGCCCACACTGTCCTCAATGCACAGCTTTGCGTTTGGCTCCTGCCACTCAGCAGCCTGGGGCTCTTCACACCTCCCCTACTTTGATCTCAGTCCTACCCTTCACAAATCAGACCAAATTTCATCTCTTTTGAAGCCCAGCATGTTCACTCCACCACAAATCATTTCCTTCTCTGGAGTCCTCACTGATGGCTCACATGGTCTTATTGATGTGTATCGTTGATCCAACTAAGCTTTTACTTCTTTCATGAAAAGTTTGGTATTTTATATTTCTCTCACATACAAGTATTCACATTTCTTTTTATAACTTTTTATCCACAACAAAGTAAAAATAACATGCACTCATTTATCAATTCATACTGATCAATGAACAGTGTCCTACACACAGTGGGAAATTAAAAGTTAAAATTCAGAATTATCTCTATGCACTTCAGGAATTATAATATCATATAGGAAAACAGCTCTACCATTACTATATTTGCAGTCTTAAAAATCTTTATTGACATTTTTGAGCCTTAGTTTCCCCATCAGTAAGATGATACTAATATAACTGTTTTGTGATTAATGCCTCACCGTATGTGGGCTGCCTGGGCTGTGGCAGATCATTCAATGGAATTAGTGTCACTCTAATACAAATATTTATTCAGTGCATTTTCTTTGCCTGAAACAAATGCAGAAATATGATCTGTGACTCCAAGGAAGTTCATATCTTACAAGACACAAACATCATCTGAAATAACTGTAACAAAGTAGTAAGTCTAATGCTCTCTCTTCTTTCCAAGAGCTTTAAGCCACTAAGGAAAACATCAGAAATGCTTAAAACACTATTACCTTAGTGGGTCTAATTTTACATACAATTAATGCAAAATACTATGCACAGTTATAAAAGAGAGGATGGGAATGGTTTTTCAGGAACTGATCTATGAAAGAAAAATCACAGCTACAACTTCATAGTGCTTACAATTTATGGGGCACTATTTTAAGAACTCTGCACATATTAACCCCATTAATCTTTGTAATGGCACTGTGTTTTAGTTACTATTCGTGTTAATCAGCTTTCTTTTACTATAACAAAATACCTGAGATAATTAACTTATAAAGAGGAAAAGGTTTATTTTGGCTCACAGTTTTTGGAAGTGTCTGTCCATTGTTGGGT
This sequence comes from Pedetes capensis, assembly GCA_007922755.1. Taxonomy (NCBI): domain Eukaryota; kingdom Metazoa; phylum Chordata; class Mammalia; order Rodentia; family Pedetidae; genus Pedetes; species Pedetes capensis. The sequence continues at coordinate 11,922 of VMDO01027235.1, forward strand.
GGATGCATTGGTTTGGTGCCTGTGGCGAGGCAGCATACCATGGTGGGGGAGCAAAGCCATTCACTTCATTGCCAGGATGAAAGAGAAGAGGAAGATACTGTGATCCCACTACCTCCTTCAAAGGCACACACAAATGACCTAGAATCCAAAAGATCTGGAAACAATGGAATCAAATTGCTTCACATAAAATCAGTAGGAGCTGAGCAGCAGCTGTTCCAGACCCAAATGCAGCTTCTCTACACTACCATCCTCCTTTTTGCACAAACCTCCCTGGAATAATTTGCAATCCTGAATTCTTAAGTGGAGAGCAGGAGGGAAAGACTGGAAAATCTGGGATAATGTATCAGATTTAGAAGCAAATCTTGATGTCCTTCTGTGATTCAGAACTTCTTCCACCCATACCCAAATGTTTCCCTATAGCTCCTGCTTAATGTCTTGGGGAAGGGCAACTCCCCACCTCACTGGCATGCACGATTTTGCAATCTTCCTTCATATTTGTCCATTTCCACTCAGGCAAATTAAGTCTCCTATGAGCTTCAAGCCTGCAGCAAACCACTGTGGCATCTGATCCCGTCAGATCTAGGAAGTTAAGCAGGGTCGGGCCTGGTTAGTACTTGGATGGGAGACCATCTGGGAACACCAGGTGCTGTAGGCTTGGGAGAAGGACCTGGCAGCCTACTCCCCTCTAAAAAAAAATCATCAATTGAAAACCCTATGAATAGCAGAGAAGCACTAACAATAGTGTATCATCTATTGTATGTAGGGTCACTATGAGTCAGAAATAGACTAAACAGGCACTTAACAACAATAGTGAGCTTTAATGTATCCACTCTTATTCTTACCTTGGGAATCACCTGGAAAATAAAATTTCATTTTGACATAGTATCATTTCAAATACCATGTTCACAATCATTTTTTAAAAAGTCAACTTTATGTGGTATAATTTATGTATAAAAATCATGCACACATTGTCAGTGCACAGTTATATGAGTTTTTAATCTTTATACAGTTAAAAGACACTAAAATTTGCCATCCCAACCATTTAAAATATATAATAAGTTTAATTATATTTCAAATAAATATATGTATACATCTTATTTAGTTTAAATAAGAGTCATTATCATTACTTTAAATAAGAGTCATTATCATTACTTTAAAAACACTGATACCAGCTCTCCATGATCCTTCCCAGATCTACTTCAAGTGGAGCAGCACATGGGGCTGACACCCTGCACCCTCCTCCATCCTGGATATAGCAGGCAACTGCAATGGGCAGTGCTGTAGGCCTAAAGACATGGAGCCAGAGATGTCTGCGTCACTCAGTAGAACTAAGTCTGGTCCCCTCTTTACCATCTTCAAGCACATAATTCAATAGTGTATATTCATTCTCATTCAGTGTGCACTTGAATAACACTAAGCCATAAAACTGCTCCATAAGGCTTTAACAAGATAAGTAACATTGTATTATCTTTTATTCTTTTTATAATACTTGGATAGAAAACATTGGAAACAGGGACATTGATCAAATGGTACTCACAAATTGTAATCATTAAAGCACATTTATTTTTGTCTATCATTATCCCTCTAGCCAGATGGAAATAGTCCTTTTCCTTGCCCAGGATGAAACCTGAACAAATTCATGAATTGATTTCATCTCTTATATATAACAGAAAGTCCTATGGACACTGCAAAGTCACAACCCACGATCATGTAATAAATTGTCTATGGCCATGGCATTAGTAAGGAGGGCAAGCCATAATGAAAATGAAACTCCCTATATTCTGCATGTAAAAATCTTTCCCACCATCTCTTTAAAAATACAGTCTCAAAGATAAATATGCAGAAATGAGCACTAAGTGAAAGTGTCTGTCGCTGGTCTCCTGAGATGGATCAAACATGCAAACAGGATGTACTGATAATTATGGTAAATGGAATGCAAAAGTTGGAAAGAAAGAAGAAGGCTCAGTGGTTGGAAACACACTGATAGAAATGATGCTGGGAATCGCATGATAGAATTTTGTCAGAGCAATGAACTTTTTATAGCAATACATTTTTTCACGAACATAAATGGTGATTATACACATGGAATTCACCAGATAGAACATGCAGGAATCAAATTGACTACATTTGTGGAAAGAGATGATGTAAAATCTCAATATCAGAAGTCAGAACAAGACAGGATGCTGATTGTAGATCAGACCATCAATTGCTCATATGCAGGTTTAAGCTGAAACTGAAGAAAATTAGAGTAAGTGTTTGTGAGCCAAGGTCTGACTTTGAGTATATCCCACTTGAGTCCAGAAACCATCTCAAGAACAGATTTGATGAATTAGACACTAATGATAGAAGGCCAGATAAGTTGTGACATGACAGCAAAGACAGCATTCATAAGGAAGGCAAAGGGTTATTTAAAAGAGAGGAAAAACGAAAAGACCAAATTACATGTCAAAAGAGACTCTGAAACATGCTCTTGAATGATGAGTAGCTGAAGTAAAAGGAAGACATGACAAAGTTAGAAAACTAAACAGAAGATTTCAAAGGGCAGCTGGAGTGGACAAAATCAAATATTATAATGACATAATGCAAAGAGCTGGAGATAGAAAACCAGAAGGGAAGAACACTCTCTGTTTTTCTCAAGCTTAAAGAATTAAAGAAAAAGTTCACCCCTCAAGTGGCAATAGTGAAGGATTCTATAGGGAAAATGTTAAATTATGCAAGAAACATGAAAAGAAGATTGTTATTGTTGTTGTTGTGTTAGGTGCTACCGAGTCAGTGTCCAACTCATAGCAACCCTACATGCAACAGCTGAAACACTATTGTTAATGCTTCTCTGCTATTCATAGGGTTTTCGATGGAAGATTGTTTTTTGGGGGGAGTGGGTTGCCAGATCCTTTTCCCAAGCCTACAGCACCTGGTGTTCCCAGGCGGTCTCCCATCCAAGAACTAACCAGGTCTGACCCTGCTTACCTTCTGAGATCTGACCGGATCGGACACCAGAGTGGTACAGCTGCAGGCAGAAAAGAAGATGGAAAGAATAAACAGTCATTATACCAAAAAGAATTGGTGGATGACCAACCATTTCAAGTGCCTGCATATGATCAGGAACCAATGGTACTGAAGGATAAAGTGGAAGCTGCCTTGAAGGAATTGGTGAAACACAAGGCTCTGGGGATTGATGGAATGCTAAATGAGATATTTCAACAAACAGATGCAGCATGGAAGATGCTCACTTGTCTGTGCCAAGAGATTTGGAAAACATCTACCTGGCCAACTGGATGGAAGAAATCCATATTTGTGCCTATTCCCAAGGAAGGGAATTCAACCAAAAGCAGAAATTATCGAACAATATCATTACTATCACACACAAGTGAAATTTTTCTACTGGGCCTGCAGCAGTGTATTGACAGGGAACTGTTGGAAAATCAAGCTGGATTCAGAAGAAGGTATGGAACCAGGGACATGATTGCTGACATCAGATGAATTTTGGCCAAAAGCAGAGAATACCAGAAAGATGTCTATCTATATTTTATTGACTACACAACAACAAATTATGGATAACATTGCAAAGAATAGGGATACCAGAGCACTTAGTTGTATTCATGAGGAATCTGTACATGGACCAGGAGGCAGTTGTTCAAAAGAACAAGGAAACACTGCTGGGTTTGAAGTTAGGAAAGGTGTGCATCAAGGCTGTATCTGTTCACCATATCTCTTTAATCTCTATGCCAAGCAAATAATCAGAGAAACTGGACTTTATGAAGAAGAACATGGCATAAGGATAGAAGGAAGACTCATTAACAACTTGCCATATGAAAATGATACAACTTTGCTGCTAAAAGTGGAGAGGATTTAAAACATTTGTTGATGAAGATCAAAGAACACAGCCTTCAGTATGGTTTGCACCTCAACATCAAGAAAACAAAAGTCCTTGCAACTAGGTCAGTAAGCAACTTCATGATAAATGGAGAAAAGATTGAGGCTGTTCATGATTTTGCTTTACTTGGTTCTACAATCAACACCCATGGAAGCAGCAGTCAGGACATCAAAAGATACATTGCTTTGGGGAAAGCTATTGCCAAAGACCTCTTTTAAGTGTTGAAAAGGGAGGAATAGGCACAGAAAGGAAAGACTGGTCTGTAGCAAGGCTGATATCCCACTGGACAAACAAATCCTTTTGTTTAAACCCTGGTACCTGGCACCCATGACATCGTCTAGCATCTGACATCATCTGAGCTTGAACAGGCAAGTATAGTTCCACCCCTCTAGCCTTGTCATTTGCAGCTCTCATGCCCATCCTGTGTGCGCTCCACTGCTTGTTGGCAGCTTCTCTCAACAGATGCTCCACGGTGCTGGCATCTCCAACATCCTTGGATCTCTATTGCTGCTCAGGCACAACCCTCAAGGCTTCCTGCATCAGCCCTTCAGGGGCTCTCTGCAGGGCATCCATGTACACACTGTCTGTCCTTGCAGGCTATCTTCTGGAACCTTGGTGCCAGGCTGCATAACCCATTAACTCTTGGACTCTTCACGCCTCCAAAACTAGCACCCCATGGATGATGCCAAGGGTTGCTGCTAGCTTCAGATGTAGCTGGGCCCTTTTAGACCATGGCTACAGCAGCAGATTCTGTATGCCTAGGCTGAGAAACCATTTCCCTGGGCAGCCTCTTTCCAGCAGGACATCCGAAGAAACTTGCTTTTCAGATACTCCCTTTTCCAATGAGTTTGCTCCCTCATGTCTGCTGGGAGCCTTAGATGGGAGTGGTCTGGCTGGCTCTTTCCCTTCCATGAATCTACCTTTATTGTTGCAGCACAAAGAACACAGTGCATGGCTTTTCTTTACCTTGGCTTATCTCCTTGCCCAAACCACCCCTGTTCACAGCACTGTGAAGAATCCCTCAGCACTGTGGTTTTTTGTTTCTTTAAACTGTACATTTTCCAGATCTTCCTGTTCTACTATTCCTCTATTTTTCCATAAATCTTTCTTAACACACTAAGCAGCGACCCTGCCATGCCTTGCAGATCTCCTGGCCCTCATGATATTTTCTTCACCAAGTTAATTAGTTCCTTACTTTTAAATTCAGCCTCACTTAAATCTTTGGGACATGAACAAATTGCAGATGATCACTTTGCTAGAATATAACATGAATGGCCTCTAGTCCAATGCTCAACAGAGTCCTTTTTTTCCTCTAAAACCCCTGTGAGTCTCATCTGCATTTCTATCGGCAACTGCATCCTGGTCTACCTTACTCAAACCAGAGCCACCCCTCAAGCCCTCCAGGGCTTCTCTTACCCACATCTCCAAACTCTTCCAGATTCTACCCACAAACAAGTTCTGGAGGCCCAAGAAACACGTGGTCAGTTTTCTGCATAGCAAAACCACACTCTTGGTACCAGTTTTCTGGATTAGTCAGCTGTAATTGCTGTAGCAGAAAAACAAACCAAAGCAGACTTATAGAGGAAAAAGTTTGGATGCTCTGAGTCAGAGGATCAGTCCATAATGGTAGTGGGGCAAGCATGATGGCAGTGGTGGCAGGTCCTGTGTCAGATGTCCTCACAGCATTGTACGGCAGAAGGCAGAAAACAACTGGGGCCACAGATATGGATAAAAACCTCCAGGGCCTGCCCCCAGGGAAAACTTCTGCAGAGCAAGAATCCCATCTCCCAAAGTTCTTCAGCCTCCACCAACAGTGCCACCAACTGGGGAACAAGTGCTCAAACCCATGACTTTTGGGGGACATTCAAATTTAAACCATAACAGTACTCAACAGATGAATGAATAAAGGAAATAAGCCATGGGGTATAATTTAGCCATATAGAATGAAATCCCATCATTTGCAACAAAATGGCTAGAACTGGAGGAATTTATGCTAGGTGAACTAAACCAGACACAGAAAGACAAGTACCACATGTTTTCTCTCACATTGTTGTCAAGTCATCTGACTCATAGTGACCCTCTGTACAACAGAATGAAACACTCCCCCATACTGTGTCATGTCCAGCACTATGTTGGTGCTACTCTGCTATCCATAGGGTTTTCAATGCTGATTGTTTCAGGGTGGGTTGCCAGGTCCTTCTGTTTTTGTGGTGCTGGGGATCAAACCCAGAGCCTCAGATAGTGGAGAGTGGTACTCTACCAACTGAGCTAAGCTGAAAACCTGGACCTTAAAGTAGAATACTGACTACTAGTGATTGAGAAAAATCAGGGGGAAGAAAGGGAAGAACGGAAATTGGATTTGATTTAGTCAGTGCATTCTGTATTCATATATGAAAATACCACACTGGGCTCCATCAATACATGCAATTAATATGTATTAATAATTTTAAAGCCAACAAATAAAAACAAAAACAAACAAAAATTGAGTCTCCAATACAAATGCTTTAAAATGCTCTTCTCTATGCTCTTCTGAGAGTTTTGGTGTCTTGCCTTTTCACATTTAGGTCTTGAATCAACCTGGTGTCTGATATAACATAGATATGTAAGGTTTTATTTTTATTGTAGATAATCTATTGTCTGGACATTTATTAAAGAGCCCAGGTTTCCCCATTGAGTTGTTCTTTACTATGCATCAAATTTCAATACATGTGTGGATCTGTTTTGGTGATTCTTTTTGGTTCTGCTATTTTGTCTTCTATCCTTGTGCTAACATCCCTTGTCATTATTACCACAGATCTACAACAACTGAATAATGTATGGCCTAAGCCTTTACTTTTTCTTTTTGTGTATATTCACTCTACTCTTTTTAGTTCTTTGTTTTATCATCAGAGTATTAGGATCTATTAAAATTCTATCAAAGGCCTCTGTTTGGATTATTTTAGAATATACATTGGAACATAATTAGAATTAAGAGAAAATAGGAAATTCTTACCATACAGTGTCTTCCAAACATGAATATTGAGGCTTTATAATCATTCAGGTGTTTTTTCACATTCTTAAAAAATATTTTGTAATTTTCTCCGTGCTTCTATCTATGAAATTTTTACATTATTATTATTGGCACTGTGAATGATCCTAGTTTTTTAAATTTATTCCTAATTGTGGTCAAATACACATAGCATAAAATTTACTATCTTGACGGTTTTAAATATGTAGTTCAATAGTTCCAAATACATTCATGTTGCTGTGAAAAGATCTCCAAAAATTTTACATCTTGCAAAACTGAAGCTCTATACCCATTAAACAACTCCCCATTTCCTCTCCTTGGCTCCTGGGCTACCGTCATTCTATTTTCTGTTTCTATGAATTTGACTTCTCTAGATATATAGGTGCCTGCAGCTGTAGCCCTGTGGCATCCGATCCCGTCAGAACTCAGAAGCTAAGCAGGGTGGGGCCTGGTTAGTACCTGGATGGGAGACCGCCTGGGAACACCAGAAGCTGTAGGCTTGGGAGAAGGACCTGGAAACCCCCTCCCAAAAATCAATCTGCCATTGAAAACCCGATGAATAGCAGAGAAGCACTGACAATAGTGTTTCCCCTGTTGTACAGAGGGTCCCTATGAGTCGGATACCGACTTGACGGCATCTAACAACAACAACAGATATATAGGTAAGATCATGCAATACTTATCTTTTTATGACTGGCTGTTTAATTTAGCATAACGTTTATAAGGTCCATCCATGTTGTGGCATGCATCAGAATTCCTTTTCAATATTGAATAATATTCCACTTTTTAATATATATGTATTGTTGTTGTTAAGTGCTGTGGAGATGGTATCTGACTCATAGTGACCCAAGGTACAACAGATTAAACACTTATTGTTAGTGCTTCTTTGCTATTCACAGGGTATCCAATGATGGATTGATTTTTGGGAGTGGGTTGCCGGGTCCTTCTCCCAAGCCTGCAATACCTGGTGTTCCCAGGTGGTTTCCCATCCCAGTACAAACCAAGTCTGACCCTCCTTAGCTTCCGAGATCTGATGGGATCAGATGCCACAGTGCTACGGCTGCAGGCAATATGTGCATATATACCACATTTTAATTAATCCATTCATCTGTAGACAGACACTGAGGTTGTTCCACCTTTTGGCTATTGTGAATAATGCTCCTATGACTATGGGTGTAATGTTTAAATTTAGGTGTCAACTTGACTGAATTAAGAAATACCAGGAGAACTGGTAAAGCATAGTCTCTAGATGTGTCTGTGAAAGTATTTCCAGAATATAATGGCATGTTCATAGGGGACCAAGTTGAGAAGATTTGCCCCTAATGTGAGTGGGCACTGCCCAATTGGCTAGGGGCCAGGACAGAACCAAAAAGCAGAAGGAAGACATGCTCTTTGTTCTCTCTCTCCTGGAGTTGGGATCCTCTACTTCTGCCCTTGGAAATCAGAATGCCAGGATGGGGAGCCTTGGGACTCTAAGACTAATCCATTGGCCCTAGTTCTCAGACCTTCAGCCGTTGATGAGAATTACACCATGGGCTTCACTGGTTTAAGGCCTCAGACTGAACTGAGCCACACTCCCAGCATCCCAGGGTCTGCAGCTTGCTGGCAGGTGGCCTGTCCTGGGGCTTCTCAGCTTCCACAATTGCATGAGCAAGTTCCCTATTAAATGCCCTCACTTCTTCTCTCTCTTTCTCCCTGTCTCTCCCTCTCTCTTTTGCCCTCTCTCTCTCTTTCTCTTTTGCCCTCCCTCCTTCTCCCTCTGTCTTTCTCCCCTGCTGCTCCTCTCTCTCTCTGGAAAACCCTGACTAATACAATGAGTACGCAAATCTCTTTGAAACCTTGCTATCAATTCTTTCAGAAGAGTAAAGTGGCTGGATCATATGGTAATCCTATTTTTATTTAATTTTTAAGGAAACTCTGAACTTTTTCCATAGAGATAACACCATTTTACGTTCCCGCCAAAAATACATAAGAAGTTCCAGTTTTTCCACGCTGTTACTGAGACTTGTTATTTTGGACTTTTCTTAAAGGTATATTGATAGGATTTTGTATGGCATCCTAATGAGTGTGTAGTAGTATATCATTGTAGTTTTTTTTTTTTTTTTGTGGTACTAGGGGTTGAACCCAGGGCCTCACACTTGCATGTTTTGCAAGTGTTGGACCACTGAGCTGCACGCCCAGCCCTTTTTTTTTTTCTTGTAACTTTTATGAGACAGAGTGTAGCTAAATTACACAGACTGCCTCTGTTCTTGAACTTGGGATCCTCCTGCCTCCACCTCCCAAGCCACTGGGATTACAGGTATGCGCCACCATGCCTGGCTATCATTGTAGTTTTGATCTGTATTAATTTAATGATTTGGGTTGGTGTTTAGCTTAGTTGGTAGTGTTGCTCTGCACTCTCTGAGGCCCTGCATTTGATCCCCAGCACTGCAAAAATGGGAGAAGGATCTGGCAGCCCACTCCCGAAACAATCCCCAAGTAATCTGTCATTGAAAACCCTATGAATAGCAGAGAAGCACTGACAGTGGCTGGGCATGGCACAGTGTCAGGGAGTGTTTCCTTCTGTCATTCATAGGGTTACTATGAGTTGGACCTGACTCTACAGCATCTAAAAACAACAACCACCTAATGATTAGTGCTTTGAATATATTTTCAAGTCCTTGCTAACCGTTTATATATCTTCTTCAAAGGAATATCTAATCAATTCTTTTGCCCATTTTCAAATTAGGTTGATTTTTGTTGTTGAGTTGTAGGAGGTTTTTACATATAATAGATATTAACCCATTATCGGATATGTGATTTGCAAATATTTTCTCCCATTGCATACTTTACTTTTTCACTCTGTTGATCATATCCCTTAGTGCACAGACCTCTTTAATTTTGATGTAGTCCCATTTACCATATATTCTCAATTCTAATCTGCACCTTTTGAACAATTTTAGAGGGCTACAAAATAAATGTGAATTAGAATCACAGGGGGATAGGATTTGCAGTGGAGAGAGCTCCCTCAATCTCTTCTGTGTAAGCAGCCAGGTGTCCCAAGACCATTTGTTGAAGAGATTGCCTTTTTTCCAATGCATAGTGTTGACACACTTTACCATTCTCCCACCACCTTTCTTTCTAACTTCAATCTTTTCTTATTAAAAATTCAATCTTAGAGAAAGAATTGGCAGGGTGTGGTAGTAAGGTTTGCATTTAGGGTTTCTGAACCCTGGGTCTCAGCTTCACCCCACTTTTGCTAGGTCAACCTGAAGAAGTTACTTAGACCTTTGAGCCTTAGTTTCATCATGAATAAATAAGGAATATAGCAAAACATAAATTTAACAAAACTATCACTGATGTTATAGGATTAAGACATGTATGCAGAATGTTTTTCAAAAATTAAAATATAGTGATTGCTATTGGAACAAAAAATGATTCAATTAACATCAAATTTACTGAGGTTACAAAAGCTTATTAACAATGATACCTGCACTTTTCAACATCACTTAAGTACATGATACTGGCATGAAGACAGACATATAGAAAAATAAAATAGGGCCCAGAAATAAATGTTCACATATATGGTCAAAGGAAAAATATTTATTAGTCTTTTTCTTTTCTTGTTTTTATTTCCTCTGTTGACTCTCTTAGAGATAAAGGATTTTCCATATAATTTTTCCCTCTACTCATTTACAACTTGTAGATTTCTTTTAAATTTTCCCTCTCAGTCCATTATCATATACTCATTTTCCCCATTCTCTTCTATCTGACATGGAAAATCCCTTCCCCATGACACCAAGCAGCTGGACAGAGACTGCGGTTGACAGGATGCTGCTGCCTCCATTTATTCGGATTTAACCAAATGACTTTGCCTTTTTCTTCAAGTGGGTAAGCGACACCCTGTCTGAAATTTACATGCTCCATGAAGTAGCTCTGTTGGAGATCTGCTCATTTGTTCCAAATTTCAGAGAAGGATAATCCCTGTAGGAGACCTTTGAAATTGGCCATGAGAAAGAAAAGGATGGTGGCCGCTTACTGGAAGAACAGAGAAAGACTGTGAACTTACATTTCCTGCCTTGGATCACAGAGCCATCTGTATAGCGCCACCGTGGGGTCTGATGTTGGAAAAACTGTTGTCATTCACAATGAATCTTTCACTTCAGACTTGTCGCGAACCCAGCCCCACTCTCCACAAGTGCTGGCGACACACCGTATTTCCAACCTCATTCCCTCAGAAAGTTGTGATACCAATCAAAACTTATTCCCAGCTGCACAACCATCACAGAGACAGAACAGCTCAAGAGATCCCTACTTCAAATTTTCAAACAAAGCAGGCACGAAAACCCTTAGGCCTACTGAGAGCTGTTTTCTACAGTTGTTAAATGCCCTCAAGTCTGTATCTGACTCATAGTGACCCTATGTACAACAGGCAAAACACTATTGTCAATGCTTCTCTGCTATTCATAGGGTTTTCAGTGGCAGATTGATTTTGGGGAGTGGGTTGCCGGTCCGTCTCCCAAGCCTACAGCACCTGGTATTCCCAGGCGGTCTCCCATCCAAATACTAACCAGGCCTGACCCTGCTTAGCTTCCGAGATCTGATAGGATCAGATGCCATGGGGCTAAGGCTGCAGGCATTTTCTACAAAGCAACTACTTTATAAGGAACAATATCAGCTCCATAATCTGAGAGCATCACAGAGAAAAATAAATTTTTACTAATCCTTTTTCTCCTCCTACCCTGAATCTCTGCCCCTCCCTAGCACCCTCCACAGAGCCCCCTTCACGTCCTTGTTCCTCAGGGTATAAATCAGAGGATTGAGCATGGGGGTAATTATGGTATAAAAAAGGGCAACGAACTTTCCCTTGCTCTCAGAATAACTGCCCATGGGTTGCAGGTATGTGTAGATGGCTGAGCCATAAAACAGAGAAACCACGAGGAGATGGGACCCACAAGTCCTCAAAGCCTTTCTGCACCCAGCCACTGACTTGACCTTCAGCACGGCCTGACCAATGTGTGTGTAGGAGCCTAGGATTAATGCAGCAGGAAAGACTAAGACTATGGCTCGAGCCACAAACATCTTGGCCTCTGTTCCTGCTGTGTCCCGACAAGCCAACCTCAGGAATACGGGCATCTCACAGAAGAAGTGATTCAGGACATGCCCACAGAGAGGCAGGGCCATTACGAGGCCTGTCTGGATCAGAGAGTTCACCTGCCCTGCTACCCAGGAGCTGACAGCCAATGCCCTGCAGAGAAGGGGGTGCATGATGGTGGAGTAGTGGAGAGGCCGACACACCGCGGCATAGCGGTCAAAGGCCATCACCACCAGGAGCACACTCTCTGTGGAGCCCAGGGCAAGGACAATGAAGAGCTGGGTCACACACCCTCCATAGCTGATGGTCCTGTCGAGTCCATGAAGGTTGACCAGAAGCTGGGGCACAGTGCTGGTGACGTAGCAGAGGTCCAGGAAGGAGAGGTGGGACAGGAAGAAGTACATGGGTGTGTGTAATCGAAGGTCCAGCTGGGAGAGGACAATGATGGTGGTGTTGCCCAAGAGAGTTAGTGAGTAGAAAATAAAAATAAAAACAAAAAGGAAGGCTTCCAGTTGAGGCCAGTCTGAGAAGCCCACCAACACGAAGCCTTCCCCCAAACTGATGTTGAATTTTCCCATCGCCTTTCACCTGCACAGACAGCAGAGGACAACTCAGTATCACCTATGAAGAACACGGGTTAAGACTTTACTCCGAGTGTCTCAGGTTCTAGGTCCTGCATTTTATCACCTGTTTTGCTATCCAGTTCTCTTTTGTCCAGCTGTCTGTCCCTACTCTTCTCTTCTGTAGGTGGAAACCTCTGGAACAGAAAGGAGGTCCTTTTTATTGGGGGCCACACCTCTGTTGCCTGTTTGTTTTGGGACTGTATCCAGGCCCCTCGATTCTTAGGATTTGATACTCCTTGTCAGAAAGAGGAGATGATTATTTCCTCCCTCATAGCCTTGAGATTAGGACCACCTAGCCCAGTACAGTGGGAACCTCTTTTAAAAATCTAAGATGTAGCCAAGTGCTGTGGCACATGCCTATGATCCCAGCGACTCAGGAGGTGGAGGCAGGAGGAATGCAGGTTGAAGACCAGAGGCAGCCTAAGTAACTTAGTGAAACCCTGTGACAAGATAAAAACTGAAAAATGGGCTGGGGTGCAGCCCAGTGGTAGAGCATTTGCAAAGTGTGCTCAAGGCCTGGGGTTCAACCTCCAAGTACCATAAAAAAGAAAATCCTAGAGGTTAAGGTGTAGCTTGTGTATTTCTGTTGCTCTCTCTGGCTCTTCTTCTTAGTATTGTTAAATAGCTTACTTCAGATTTGAATCCAGGCTCAACCAGACGAAGGTCCTGAGTCTGGCCTCTGATTGCTCCCTGGCTTCCTTCAGCTCAGTGAATGTGGTCAGGGCACCGATCCTGGAAGTGCTGCTCAGAGTTTCCATCTGTCTCAAAGGACAAGCAAGTGTGGTGGTGCATGCCTGTAATCCCAGCGGCTCAGGAGGTGGAGGTAGGAGGATTGCAAGTTCAAGACCAGAGGCAGTCTGCACAATTTAGCTAGACCCTGTCTCAAAAAGTGAAAAAAAAAAAAAAAAAAAGGGCTAAGGGTGTAGCTTAGCACTTGCAAAGCACGCAAGTGCGAGGCCCTGGGTTCAACCCCAGTACACACACACACACACACACACACACACACACACACACACACACGGACAATCAAGCTTGTAGATCCATTACTGTGGGGGGACATTAGAAACAAATGTGCCCCCTGTGGTGGGTGAGCCGTTTGT